>JASPKZ010002565.1:0-78602 GCA_030220185.1 Diploptera punctata
CTCTCGATACGTTGTGTCCTTGTAAGGCTCGGATGACTTGGGGCAGGTAATAATACCTAATTTGACTTACTTACTTTACTTACTTACTTACTCACTGGCACTATCAAACCCGTAGGTTCATGGCCGCGTGGACACAAGCTCTCTATACATCCTTATCCTGAGCTAATGTTTTCCAATCATTCCCTGTATAATCTACTTCCCTCAAATCATAGTTAATGTTATTCTCCCATCTCATTCTTGGTCTACCAAGTTGGCGTTTTCCCTCTGGTTTTCCTACAAGACGCTTCCATGCACAACTTTCATTCCCATACGTTCCACATGTCCTGCCCATCGCAGTCTAAGAGACTTAACTGTTCTTATTATTTTGGCTTCCTATAAAGACCACGTAGTTCATTGTTAAGTAGTCTTCTCCATTCACCTGTCTGTTCATCTATCTTTGGTCCAAAATTTTTCCTAAGCACTTTATTCTCAAATACTCGTAATCTCCTTTCCTCCCTTAAAGTAAGAGTCCATGTTTCGCATCCATATAATACCTAATTTGAGGGATTAAATTACGGTAAAGAGAGAGGGAAAGATAAAATGTATTATAGTCATGATTAAATTAGAATTAATCAAATCGTAGAACTTAGGTCATTCTACTACGCAATATCTAATTCTCAATCACTTGTATAAAAATAACTACTGTATCTTGGTCTGTTGAAAATACGAGTATATTGTCGCGCCTAGCAGTCGTTTAGGATTCAAAATAGAATTTCTTTAACTTTACTTCACAGACGCTACACAAAATTTGCAAATTCACTTTATTTGTTTTACAACAGTTAACTGATTATTCGAACAAAGTTTCCAACAAGAGTTGCGATTTTTTTTAAGTCCGAAGTAGACACCACGCGCATACATCAGCAGATGAAAGTTGATACTATGTTTAAGCACGCAATACTGCCAACATATATAACGATATTTGTATAATTTAATGTAAAGTATTTTAGAACTGAAATAACCTGAAAGCTAATCTAATGCCATTTAAATGCTGTAAAAATTATGAAATAGAATGACATGTAATGCAACGTCCAAAAATAGGTAGTGTAAATAGTGAGTTCTGAAGTACACTGCTCAAAACAATTAGAGGAACACTATGAAATATGCAAATATTTTTTCATTGGATAAAGGTACAAACATTAAATTAATAAAGTACATTATTTGTGGTTATTTATTTATTTATTTATTTATTGCTCATGTCAGTAAAAACAAATGAATAACGCTGACAAATAACTTTTCAAATAATTCCGCTATGTAAGCAATTGGATCTTGTGCTTATTTTTCAAAGTTAAACACTCGTTATATAGAGTTAGTATCGTGTATGGGCTCCACGACATTCGATGACAGTTTGGCACCTGCGTGGCATGCTCCCAATAAGATTCTGGATTTCCTCTTTCGGGATATTCTCCCATTCCTCCTTCAGAGCATCTCCAAGTTGCTGCAGAGTTTGTGGAGCTTGATGTCGGGTCCTGACCTTCCTGTCTAGAAGGTCCCACAAGTGTTCAATAGGGTTGAGGTCTGGGCTGACCGCTGGCCACTCCATTACCTCAATTTCATCCCTCCTCAGGAAATCACTGGTGACAGCCGCAGAATGTGTCCTGGCATTATCCTGCATAAACAGAAATCCAGGGCCTACTCCAATGGCAGCAGGTACTACATGCTCTTCCAGAACGTGCTCGATATACCGGACAGCATTCAGTCGCTGGGGAACAAGTACAAGGTCCGTACGATTGTTGTACATAACTCCGGCCCACACAATTATGGAACCTCCTCCGAATCTATCAATTTCCTGTACAGCCTCTGCAGAAAATCTTTCTCCTGGCCGTCCCCACACCCTCAATCGACCATCACAACGTGTAAGACGATACCTGGATTCGTCCGAGAAGAGCACAGACTCCCACTGGTTCAGGTTCCAATCACCATGGTTTTCAGCATACGTACGTCTTGCTGCCTTATGCCCATTTGTTAAGCGTGGTTTTTAACGGGCCTTTTTGGACGAATATTCTCTTTCCTTAATCTGTTCCATATGGTTTGGTCTGAAACCCGGATTCCGGAAGCCATATGAAGGTCATTCTGAAGGTCTTTGGAAGTTTTTGTACGCTGTCGAAGAGCAGAAAGAACAACGTGTCTGTCATCCTGGGGGCTTGTTTTAAATTTACGGCCCTGGCCACGTCTTCTACAATACTGACCTGTCTCTCTGTGCCTGTTGCGTAACCTGGACACACGGAAGGAGAAACCCCAAGCTCTCTAGCCACTTGTCGCAGAGATTGACCTTGTCGTAAAGATGTAGAGCATGATACACTTCAAACTCATTTAAATGCCTAATTTTGTCAGAGACTTCAATAAACAAGGCAATAATCAACATTCGTCACTATAGCTACATCAGGAAGCTTACCAATTAGAAGTGGCCAGTGCCTTCCAAAATATAAAAATTCTCTATATTTGTTATTTGAGGTAATTTCTCTGTATTTAGGCCATGGATCTTTAAAATTTGTATCCAATGATAAAATTAATCATTGAATTTACATATTGTCCAACTTTCAGCATCACAGCTTTAAAAAACAATAACTTATTCAATTTATTACAAGTGTTCCTCTAATTGTTTTGAGCAGTGTATATGTTGACTACATTTGAACAAAAAAAATAATAAAATAAAATGGCTGGAAAAAGCAATATGACTGCTATATCAAATCGGTACTTACAGTTAGATATTCTATTAGAATCTAATCGAAAATAATTATAAAACGTTTAAAATAGGTTTTAAGTGATAGTTAATGTTAAAAAAATTAATCCGTCAAAGCAAAATGAGATTATAATGTATGTGATGTATTTTAAAATGTGCGACATTTGTTAAAAACTTTAGCCGATTATTCAAATAATTTCTGCTAATGTACATTAATTAATTTTATTACTCAGTTATTTTACACTCGCTGACGGTTTCCCTTAAAATATCTTCTTGTTTTCGGTCTTGAAACCGATTCGCTGGTTCACAACCGAGACACAATTGGGTCAAGACTGGGTTGTCCGACCCTCAACTTCATATATAGGCTATATATATATATATATATATATATATATATATATATATATGATATGAAAAGAAAAATGAATGCTTGAGTCGGGATTTGAACCCGAGTCTCTAAACTCTGTACATATATATATATGCGAGAATATGAACATTATGGAATTGCAGTCGAGGGTTTTCCCGAATGGAAGTGTCGAGCGTTAGTCAGATTCTTCTAGAATCGACATATCTAGAAAATTCTTTCCTTAAATGTACTTGTAGAGAGGTCGTTTAAGGGAAGAAAGAGATTATGATTATTTGAGAAAAATTCTTAGGAAAATTTTTGGACCAAAGAGAGATAAACAGATAGGTGAACGGAGAAGACTGCATAATATTGAGCTACATAGTCTAAATAGGAAGCCAGATATAACAAGAACAGTTAGATCTCGTAGATTGCGATGGGTAGGACATGTGGCACGAATGGGGAATGATATAGGTGCGTGGAAGCTTTTTGTAGGAAAACTGAGGGAAAACGCCCAGTTGGTAGACCAAGAGCGTTGAGAGAATAACATTAACCATGATTGGAGGGATGTAGATTATATAGGGAATGATTGGAAAACATTAGCTCAGGATAGGGATGTATGGATAGCTTATGTCCTCGCGGCCATGAACCTACGAGTTCGATAGTGTCAATGAGTTAGTTAGTTAGAGAGGTCGTTTGCTCGCTACTCACGAACAGAATCTAACTCATATTTACTTGTAATAAGTTTTGCTACCGGCCTCGAAATTCAATGGCGTTAATTTGAACAACGGAACAACAGTGTGTTACAATATATATGTTTTACATAGGGACCAACGGGAGGATTGTAGTCCCTCCTCTCGGTCCCTGATGGGGGTTGCTATGCTAGTACCTAGCTGTACCACAACAGCGGAAAGGCACGTCCATGCGTGGTGGATAGGGGAGCGGTCGATGAAAATGTCTGTCCTCCCAGTAAAGTCGAGGTCGACTCGCGGACCATCAATGAGGTCGGCAGGACTAGCTGCTCGAACTACAGTGGAGTACTGCTCCGCGCTACACCTACAGCAGCGACAGGACATGTCCCCGGCTGGGGAAAGGAGTACGGTCAGTGAATCTGCTTGTCAGTCCTCCCGACTAGTTCGATGGACTCGTGAACATTAATGTGGTCGGCAGGAGATGAGCGCCCTGTCGTACTAAGTGCTCACTGTTGGAGCTTGCGAGCTTCATGCTCGACTCACAGAGCGACAGGTCACGTCCCCGCCTGGCGGACCGGGGGAAAGGTCGGTGGATCTGCGACGAATTTTTAGCCTAGTAGTCCTATCAGCTAAGTCCGATGCACTCGTGGACCAACTGTGGGGTCGTCAGGGGTGAGCGTCCTGGCGCACTACTAGCTCAAATATTCTATCCTAATATTCAATGCAACATTTCTCCCGAATGTTGCAAAAGTCCAGTACTTTGGAAAGGTTCCAGATATAGATAAGGGAGACACAGAAGCTGGCCTGGGAGTATGGGCAACAGCACAAGGTATTCTAGAGGGTGGTCGGAGGGTCCAGCCCCTCCTCGCGGTAATAGGCCCAACCATGAGTAAGCCTACAGTTCTTCATATATCAGATCAGGCCAATAATAAACAATATAACTATCAAAACTTTTAAAATTCATGTTAAAGCACAGTTGAGGTTATGTAATAAGAAGTTAAATATAAAATTGATACCTGGCAAGTCAGTCGTCCTCAACTAAATTATTAAATGCTTCCAATATGGAGGCCTTTCAAAATAAATGTTTCATCTTCTACATATTAACTGGTACTGATGTTGTTGTATAGGTTGTACAACGGGTTTTTGTCAGCGGTATGTTTTCATTGTGTAGGTCTGTATTCTTTGCTTCTTTTAGAATCTTTATATCTTCAAGGATGCTGTTAGAGATTATAACAAGAACAGAATCCGCATCCTTAAAGATATAGAGATTCTAAAAGAAGCAAAGAATACAGACATACACAATGAAAACACACCGCAGACATAAACTCGTTGTACAACCTGTACAACATCAGTATTAGTTAAAATGCAGAAGATGAAAGGCCTCCATATTGGAACTACGAGTATTTAATAATTTAGTTAGGTACCTATGAGAGAGATGTACAGGCTAAAATTGCAATGGCAAAAAATGCAACTAAAACATTACATGGAATAATTTGGAACAAAAATATCACAAAGGAAACTAAAATGAAAATTTATGAGAGCATAATACAGAATATTTCGTCATATGGAAGTGAAACTTGGTCTCTGAATGAAGTACAAAAAAATAAAATTAGAACAGTTGAATTTGATTATTTTAGAAGAAGCCTCCAAAAATTCAAGACAGGATAAAATAAAAAATGAATTACTTTGGAGAGAAAATGAATGTCACCACATCTGTTGTTAAGAGGATTGAAAATCAAACGCTTAAATGTTAATGGCCATGTACAAATAATGGAAAATGAAAGATGGCCAAAAAATATATACCAGTGGTCACCCCCTGGATGAAATAAACGTGGCAGACCAAGATGGAAATGGAAAACCTACGTCAGAACTATAATGGATGATAGGAATTTGCAAGAGGGAGATTGGAATGATAGAGAGAAATGGAAACTGAAGACGGCAAACCTATAAATGGGGAAAGCCGAAGAAGAAGAAGAAGAGAAGTTAAAGACGACTGACTTACCAGGTGTCAATTTTATATTTAACATATTCAAACTATGTAACATCGTAGAGTAGACTTTCAGTTCATTAATAATTCCATAATGCTGGGAAAGTGCAATAAATTTTTCAGGAGGCAGATCTAGGGCAGTTTGCCCTCACAATTTAATAGAAACATAAATAGCAGCGCAAAATGATAGGAATATTTCGACTAGTTTGGACTTCTCCAGAACCCATTAACTTTTTACAGCAAATGCATTTATTATGCGGGAAATTACATAACGTTAGTTCGCCTCTGTAATCACTGGCTATCTGTAATCTGAGTTAATAACTGTTACGTGCACCGTGAGAAAGTTGTGGTTTTGCTCATCACTTGGTTATACGACCACGCCAATTTAATTTCCAATATACAGGATGCCTCTAAAGTCACTCTCCATTTCAACGATGGGGGAGAATGTTTGAAATATAAATATTATTGTGACGTTTTACGCATATGCTACTGTATTTCTACATGACCGTTATCAAGGTGAAGACACGTACTCCGTCTTTTAGCTGTGAACCGAAATGTAGATCTTAACATTTAAACCTCACTTGATAATTCTCAGTAATGTAAATATCTCCTGGCCGAGCGTTGCGCAGGACAAATCTAGTGGTGGAAAGTGCAGAAATGAAGTTTTTACGTTCAGTAGAAGGCGTGACAATTCTGGATAAAAAAAATGAAGATATTAGAAAATACTTAAATATTTTTAATTTACCAAATAGAATTAACAACATGAGAAACAACTGGTATCAACATGTTGAAAGAATACCTACAGATAGAATCCCTCAGCTATTATTTAAGGGCCGCGGCGGACTAGTGATTATGCTCCTTACCTCTGGTCCCGAGTGTGGCGGGTTCAAACCCGGCCGGGGTCGGTGGATTTTTTAGGACGGAAAAATCCAAGGAGCAAGTCCTGCGGGAAGGACTTTAAGCCGTGGGTCCCGAGTCTGAAGATTTTCAGGCTCGTAAAAATCCTTAAGCCTGAATGAAAAGGCCTCTAAGCAAAATTTACCGAATTTTCCGGTCCTAGTACTATCTTGGTTTCCTAGATGTCATTATGAGGCGGAATGCTGACCACGGACCACTCAAAATGACATCTATACGAAAACAAGTGTAACTAAATTAGTATCGTTCAAATTCTTCCCTGCAGGGGGAGAGCCCCTAAATCTCTGTAAAGGGAAAACATGGGCTTACAATACGATACAAACAATTATTAAAGTACAAACCAATGGGACATAGAAATGTTGGATGATCATTTACTAGATGGGAAGATTCGTTAAATCCCACTTGATGTGCAAACAGGTCAAAAGGCCTATTTTCATGAAGTAGATGAAAAAGAAGAAGAACATTGAAACAGTAAAAAAAACTGTCGCTTCTGTGATACGATTCCGTAAATGAAGCAGAAGTGATAAGGACGTTTCCGTAGAGTGAAACGTAGATTTTTCTGCACTATGGTGCGAAGGACATTCAACTTCCTACTAATACCTCGAGTTGATGCGTTCGGACTATCACTGGCAATTTGAACCTGCTGCACTGTTTCTGCTGATATGTGGTCGTCCATGACGTGCCTCATCACACACACTGCCGGTACTCTTAAATTTGTTTACAAGCAGACGAATATGTCCCTTTGTTGGGACTGGTTTACGGAATCTATGAGTAAATTCATTTCTGGCGCCTTCATATGACAATCCGCGTACCCGTGCACAAACAATGGTAACCCGATCTTCCCTGCTAAACACCATGCACTAAGATAACAGTGTATACAAAGAAAAAATAGTGTTTTCATGAAAATGGATAGTGACTATAGAGACACCTGTACTAACTAACTCACTGGTACTACTTTAACATGTTCGCGCGGACATAAGCTCTCCATACATCCATATCCTCATCTAATGTTTCCCAATTATCCCCTGTATAATTTACCCTCCTCAAGTCGTGGTTAATATTATTCTTCCACTTCTAGAGCCTATATACACGGCTGGTTTATCTAATCCCGTGATAATATTCATAATGTATCACTACTATATAATGCCCTAACATTTCACGTTCCTAGGAACATGTCACTATGTTTTAGCCGTTGCCACGGATTCCTTGAAATATTCCCTGCCCGAAGATCCGAATGGGAGACTATTTTACCTCCAGAAAATTTTACCCCATGGAAGTCATATCTGCATTTCTTGACATTTTTCTTTGTTTACGGTAAATGATCGTTACTTTTTTGTCCAAGGTACTTTTTTTCGTGGCTTATCGGCTTTTACCTGACCTGCATGGGTAACAATTTCGGAAGCCATAGATCTCGAGGTAATTTAAGCATGCAAGCCAGTCCACCACGACTAGGAAAAAATAATATCGTATTGTCCAACATACAGAGTGTATACTCGGACCAACGAATCTGTGCCTCTATAGCGCTGACATCGTTCTGAGAAAAGTAAACGTCAATACTCACACCATTTCACCGCACTCCTCTCCCATTACGTCAAACAGCAGCCGCAGTAACTTATCGAGTAGGAATGTCGCCAAACTCCCCCAGTGTCATGACTCTTGAATATTTAATAATGCAAGATTGGAGTCGAGTTGACAACACTGGAGTGCAAGTGGGAGATAGAAAAGAGAAAGAGATAGGAATGCAGGGACGGAAATTATTTGCCGAGGCTGAAAAGGAAGTAGGCTTTAGTTCGCATATCTTACGGGGGCACAGATCCGTTCGACAGACAATAAACTAATTAAAGCAAAGAGATTTGTATGGTTATAGAGGAGTTGGAGACAATTTTAGTTAGGAAACAATAATTATTAGGCACCTGATTTATATGCATCAGCCTCGGAGGTCTAGGGGATAAGATCCTTGCCTCTTATCCCGAGGGTCGCAGGTTTCATCCCGTTAGGGGTAAGTGGATTTTTGATGAAAAAGTCCATGGGGAAAGAACCTCCGAGAGGTGACGCTACGGCGTGTCCTATATAGCATATATATATATATATATATATATATATATATATATATATATATATATCCACCCATAGTAATTCTGCCCCAGGGCAGATCTTTCACTGCAATCATAGCATTTCATGCTATGCTTTGCAGCTTTATTTGGGAATTATTGATGTGGTAACTTTCCGTTGCTTTCCACATCGGTGAAGGATGAAGATGATGGTCGGATGACTTTCGGGGACGTTGGGCCTTAAGCATCCTGACATTTGTCTTACAGATAAGGAAAAAACCCTCAGCCAGGAGCCTGTCCCGACCGGGAATCGAATCCGGGCCCGCTGCGTAACAAGGCAGTACGCTACCTCGATGCTACAGGGTGGGCATATATATAGTTTAATATTATACATGGTAGACAAGACGTGGGATTATTTTCATTATATGATTTGTAATTATAGTATATATAGATGAACGGATATTTTTTTATTTGAATTCCACATTACAAAATAGTGCTCATCTGTTAACACCTGAAGGACCGAATATTAATGAGAATAATACATTATAAAAACTTACAAATAAGATTATCCGTCAAACTTAAAAATTAGTTAAAGTAGAAAAACAAAATTAAATAAATTATAAATTGGACGATGCTATGATCAACCGGATAAGTGTCATTAAAAAGAACGAGGTTTTTGATGCCATCTATTGCACCGGCTCATTAAATAAGTGTATAGACACTTTTAGCGCCAATTCATTAAATATAGCCTTATTATTAAAGAGAAATTTAAACGCCATCAGTCCTATCAGAGTTTCTGTGTTTTACAACAAACAGCTATGAAACTAGAACTTCATAAACACTAATCTAAATTTTGCATTATGCAGCTAAGCGTCAAATGTTCCCGCTCTTAGTTTGTTGATGCATAATTTAGTATTGTTACTTTGGCGCTAGAGTTTAAAAAGTAAAAAAAAAATGTATTTTTCTCGAAACTTGCATAATGGCGGTTGATGCTAAACGTCAGCCAATTAAAATGTCTTTCCCATAAAACAATGTAGATAGATTGATAGCTATTTAGATAGAGGTATGGAGATTTAGTAAAGGAAATAGTGAATTAATTTGCAGCCTGTGTACATCCCGCTGAGCAGACTTCACAAGTATGTGGATTTGTCGCAGCTTCCAGAAGAGCTTGGTGGCACCTGGTCGTACAACCACAACCAATGGATACAGAACCGCATTGTACGTGAGTTACTGTTTTCACTTTCAATATTTTTTACATAAGATCTCCCGTCTCTTATCCTACTTCATAAATGTACAGTCAACCATCATCTGCTTCATGAGAATATTTGGCGCAAAGCGATGTTGGCACTAAAACGAAATTTCAATTCTGTACATACATGTACAGTTGTACACTTACTTATTTTTTCTACTGTATTAGTTATACCAACCATATGACTGATCACTGCAATGTTACTACAATATTTGTCTAAACAAACTTTGTTTGAAGTTGTGTTTCATTCAAGGAACTGACATGTCAGTATCACATTTTTTCTACTCATAACATTTTCATCTTCTTCATATCCTCCTTCGTTACCTTCTTCTTCATCTTGTTCTTCTTCTCTTTCTCATTCTCCTTCTCTTCCTTCTCATTCTCCTTCCTCTTCTCCTTCCTATTCTCCTACCTCTTCTCCTTCTCCTCCTCCCTCTTCTCTTTCTCATACTCCTCCTTCTCATTATACTTCTTCTAATTCCTATTCTCCTTTCTCATTCTCCTTCTTCTTCTTCCTCTTCTCCCCCTTCTCCTTCCCTTCTCATTCTTCTACTTCTCCTTTTCCTTCTCTTTCTCATTCTACTTGTTCTTCCTCTCCTTCCTCTTCTCCTCATTCTGCTTATTTTCCTTCTCATTCTCCTTCTTCCTATTCTCCTTCTCCTTCCCTTCTCATTCTTCTTTTTCTCCTTCTTCTCCTCTTTGCTCTTCTCCTTCTCGATCTCCTTCATCTTCTTCTCCTTCTCCTTTCCTTCTCATTATTCTTCTTCTCCACCTTGCTCTTCTCCTTATCATTCTCCTTCTTTTTCTCCTTCCTTCTCATTCTTCTCCTTCTTCTCCTCCTTCCTCCTTCCTCTTCCTCTTCTCCTTCTCATTCTCCTTCTTCTCCTTCTACTCCTCCTTCCTCTTCCTCTTCTCCTTCTCATTCTCCTTCTTCTTCTTCTACTCCTCCTTCCTCTTCCTATTCTCCTTCTCATTCTCCTTATTATTTTCCTTCCCTTCTCATTCTTCTCCTTCTTCTCCTCCTTCCTCTTCCTCATTCTTCTTCTTCTACTTCTACTCCTCCTTCCTCTTCCTATTCTCCTTCTCATTCAACTTCTTCTCCTCCTTCCTCTTCCTCTTCTCCTTCTCATTCTCCTTCTTCTCCTTCTCCTTCTACTCCTCCTTCCCCTTCTCCTTCTTCTTCTTCTCCTTCCACTTCTACTTCTCATTCTCGTTCTTCTCCGTCTCCTTTTTCTTCTCCTTCTTCTATTTCACTGTGTCACAATACTTTTGGATAATTTATATTTGTTCCGAGTTCATTTCCTCAAAGTTTTACAACTCATTGCCTGTAGGCAGGAACTCTTCCACTGTTAATGGATTTTTTACTGGATTTGTTGAGTTTTTAAACTCAACTATTTTGATTTATTCTATAATAATTTGTATTTGTCAGATTTGGTCAGATGGGCATATAACTTATATTCAACATTAATAAAATTCATAATAAAAAATTCCGGTGATGAATGACAAATACGGCATAAAATTAAACATTTAAAAATATATATCTGACAGGGGGGCCGTCATCAGCTCAATTAGGATTATTTCTGTTAAAACTTTAGGCCTTTCGGGAACCGGCTTCCATCTCCAGCAGAAGGGTATGAGCTGACTATAAGATGATTTCATAGGATATAGTGAGTGGAGATATTCCGATATTCTCTGTCTGGCGCACTCCTTATAACTTCTTACGTGACAGTCACATGATAACATCCGTCCTCTTGTAGAGTTGTTTTTGGTATACCAGTAAGACTGCGCAGCTGCCACGGAGTTTGAGGGTGAAGTTTAATAATGGTTTATACTGGGCGAGGAGATACAGTGGCAATGACATTAAAACCTTTGGCGAAAATGATCCAACTTTTGTAGCTCATACCATTCTGTTGAGGATGGAACACCGTGGCATTCACCTTGCGACTAAATAGAGCACATATGTAAACATACGCTATACATTCTGTTCTGCGTTAAGTAGCAGCAGTACCATCGACCGTTTTCAAATATAAAACTCGAATTGAGTACGTAGGCACACAGATTGTCTATAACCTAAGCCCTAGAATAAAGTTAATTCAGTTAGTAATGTTTGCAATTAATAGCAAGATCGTTTCGTGTTTTAGGGGTTAAGTTTTCCCTTGGCTCTGGGTCCCTAGGGCGTTGGATTGAAAGTCCCTGGAATAGATGGAACACATGGAAAGATGGAGATTAAGATGAAAAAATCCAAGGGACAAGTTTTCACAGCGGAACTTACTCAGAAGGTCCCCGAATCTGAAGATCTTTCTGGCAAATCGATAAAGAACCTCTGACTTACAGCCTCTGTTATATCCTATTGTACTAAACCATTTCTTAGTATTTAGGATCGACCCCGCAAACCCACATAATATGGTAATCCAACCCCGGTTCTTGGTTAATTTATGAGTCTATGATTTATTATTTCCTAAGTTGAAAAATAGTTATCGTCCATTGATTGCAGTATGTGGAGACCTTCACGAAGGATGCAGAAGGAGCGGTGTCAGACTTGGAAAAACTTCGACAGAGACTGACGCGGTTCCGTACTGGAGTTCGAGTCAGCAGCGTGGAAGAAGCTTTAAGTTTCAATAGAGAGATGTTCGATAACACCAAGGAGCTAGCGCACAAGGTTCTGCAGGCAGGTTTGTTCATCCAGAATTTTAATAATAATTATTTCCAGGATTTGTTGTGTTATTTTATTATGCCTGGTCATTCGAAAATTTCACAGATTTTAATGATATTGGACATATTTGCTAGTAAGATTGTCGTAGAGTCAATTCTGTCCCCATGTTTCTATATAGTGGCGAATGAATAAATATGTGTAATAGGCCTACCCTCTAGCCACTAATTCATGTTTATTAAATTAATTAAATTAATGTTAAGAAGCTAAAACTATCATTGTGATTGAAATAAGAAAATTAATGTACACAACACAACTATTGTAATCAATGGTATACAGAAAAAAATATGTTTGAATAGAGAATCGAACCCCGAACCTTCAGATTTACGTGGTGATGCTGTAGAGTGTCAAGTGTAGGCCAATTAGATCAGTGATCTAGAGCATCGACACGTAAAGTTGAAGGTTTGGGACATGCGCTGGTTAGAGTCTCCATAGGGAAGATATCTTTTTATGAAATTTCGGCCAGTATGGGACCGGTGCCCAATTAGAATCGCGAGGAATTTCTAGCAACAATAAGCGGTTTCAGGTTGAGAAAACGAGTTATACGGCTGGAGGAATCAACATTCTGACTACATATTACCTCTACACTGGCTGAATGATCGTCTACCTATGGGATTAACAATTATGGATGTAAGGCCAAGAGCCTTCTAGACCTGTCGCGCCATAGAATTATAATAAAAACTGTTTAAAGATAAATAATGGACAACATGTGTACAACTCAATAGAGCTAGAGAGAAAAAAAATCCTAAACCGGGATTTGAACTTAAGATCTTTAGCTTTAAGAGCTGGCGCATTAATAATTCTGCTACTTAGGAAACCTGAATACATTATATATTATATTATAATGTATTCTTCTGCATGTCGAGACAGACCTAGAAAACCCTTTACCTGTCAGTCAAAATTTCATTAACTCGTTCAATTTTTTTGAGAAGTAAGTTCCGCATCAACTGCACACCCGATCGAAATAAACTCCCAGCGAATCAAACCTTCAAGTTCTACCAGACCCACAGCATTGCAATATAAACAGATATTACTTATGAGACCAATAAGTAACTATGCCAGAAGAAAAGGACTTTATAAGGTAGGACGAATTTTTTCAATTACCTTCTTTAAGTTTAAGACAGATGTGTGCAAATGTGAAGTAACATTCAAATTGTCAATAGACCTAATTGAAATCGAAAATGACATCCTTAAATGACAGTATTTCCTTATCATAATCCGAGATACTGGCCACATGCCTTCCCTTTACGGCCAGATCGTCCACCTCTATGATTTTCACATGAGGATGTTAATCCAGCAGCCATATGGTAGGCTAAAAACGTTTGAGGCCTGTTGCACCTGAACTTACGGTCTATTTCATCTTTGTAAAATAACATCATTTCACAAAAACACCACACGGTTTCTACTTTCATAACTTTAGGCCTATAAAATCCAATCTCATAGGTATAACTAACTCACTAGCTCTATCGAAACCGGAGGTTTATACCCGCGCAGAAATAAGCTCTCCATTCATCCTTATATTGAAGAAATGTTTTCCTATCATCCTCTGTATGGTTCTCCTCCCTCAAATCCTGCTTAATGTTATTCTCCCACCTTATTTTTGTCCTACCTACTGGGCCATTTTCCTCTGGTTTTCCTACAACGTGTTTGTGTTTCCATGCTCCTCTTTAATTTTCCATTTGCGTCACATATCCTGACCATCGTAGTCTACGAGACTTAACTGTTTTTATTACTTCTGGTTTCCCAATAAAGGCCATGTAGCTCACTGTTAGTTAGTATTCTCCATTCACCTATCGTTTTATCTGTATTTAGTCCAAAAATTTCGCTTAAGAACTTTATTTTTAAATACTTGTCATGTTTTTCCTTTTCTTAAGATGAGACTCGATGTTTCGCATCCGTATAATATATATTTTGAGGAAAAAAGAGTTTTATATATTTTCAGCTTAACAGTTTTTGAGAGAAATTGTGATAAGTCCCTACAATAACATGCGTTTTCAGAATTGAACCTATGTTTAATTTCTTTGTGTAGTCCTCATTCTTATTTGAAATTATTGTTCCTAGGTATTTCAATTCAGCCACTTCTTCAAAATTTTCCTTACTTGTCATTTATTGCCCATTTTCCAATATATAATGTATTCAACAAGTGATCATATAATTCATTGTCATATATATATATATATATATATATATACTTATTATTTATTGTCCCAATAATATATTTAATGGAGAAGTAGGGGTGGAATGGGTTCTTACGAATGTCAAATGTTACTATTTAATCCTAGAGGATGATTAATATTTATTCATGCTCATATAATTTCCGAACAGCACATACTTAAATGATATTAATAATTGTTATTATTATTATTATCTTCTTCTTCTTCCTTCCAAGTATTAGGCCAAGGCCTGTTACGATCCTATAGAAATTTTTTCCTTATGGGAAATTCTCGTATAAGACTTGAAAGCATAATAATAGTCCCTTCGATTGGTTGCTGGCCAAAGGAAGGCAAGACCAGTGATGGGGCTGCCATCTTACAGCCTCTGGTCAGGCCTTTCTGGAGAAGAAAAGAAAATAAAGGAAAGAAGGAATGGAAGAAAGGACTGACTCCCTAGCCCTCGGATGCCCTAATAGCGTTGGGGTCGAAAAAACAAGAGTTAACCAAGAGAGGTTAGATAGTAAAGTTAAAAGAGTGCAAAACACAAGTAAGTGGAAGAAATGTTTTGCACAGCTTGGGCACCTTGTGGTCGCCAACCACATATCCCCTAGATGAGGACCCCTGAGGGTTATTATTATTATTATTATTATTTTATTGTCCCGCGCCGTAGCCGAGCGGTTAAGGTAGGAAGCCTTGGCGCAGAGCTACGGGACTTGCGCTGGTTCGAGTCTCCATGGGGGGGAAGAAATTTTCTCATGGTATTTCGGCCAGTATGGGACCGGTGCCCACCCAGCATCGTGAGGCAATTGGGTAGCTACAATAAGTAGCGGCTCCAGGTTGAGGAACCAGCTATAACGGCTGGGGGACTCGACATGCTAACCACATGTCACCCCTACACTGGCTGTTGATCATCTACCTCTGTGATTGACACATGTGGATGTGAAGGGCCAGCAGCCGGCTGGTAAAAGGGGCAACCGCTGAAAAGTGGAAAGACCCTCAATCGGGGATTATTATTATTATTATTATTATTATTATTATCGTCATTTATTTATTTAAAGTGGCAGACCTAAGGATATAAGGTCTTCTCTTCCAATCATCAAGAGAAAATGTTAAATATAAAAAATTAAATAGGCCCTACATGATTTTTAAACTGACCCAAACCTTCTGGCGGCACTATGGCTCTGGGGTCGACTCAGCCTCTAACGGATATGAGTACCAGACGTTTGTTCTGGGTTAAAGGCGGCCGTCACGCAGAGCTAACAACCCTGCTGACATCAAGTGCCGATTGTTCACAAAAAGTGGGAGCGTTAACCTCCTACTACCCCAAGGGCCTCCTGAGGCCTGCAGGGGGACCACTTTACTTTAATATGAAGAATAATGAATAATACTGTAACTAAATAATCATACAAATGAAACTAAAATTACAATTAATCGAGTCAATATTATTCGTCATCATCAGCATCAAGGATTAGACCTTAAGGTCTGTTCCGATCTCATGCTATAATTGGTCTGTCTTTCATATTATTAGAGAAATGAATTAATTATTTAATCCGCTGAAAGACCGATTACAAAGAAAAGATTACAATTTCTTTAGGAAGCTAATATCCAGAGTCACTTACTCTCTTGTGGTAAGGGTTTCCAGAATCTACCCGTGGATTCAGTATATGAATTAGAATACTGTGAGATTCTTTGTTGTGAGATGTGAAGTAGGAGGTTCTAGTGCGATCGAGTACTCAAATTGGTATTGGAGGATAATATATGCAAGCGAGAGAATAAGTAACTTGGTAAAGAGGTTTGTATAATTTTGAATACGAGACTAGAAGTACATACATAGGCCTACATAGTGTTTCTGCCCAAGAGCAGGTCTTCACTTCCAACAGCATTCTCCACTCTTTCCTTAACTCAGCTTTCCTTTTTGTATCCACTTATAAACCATTTATTTTAATATTGTCTATCATCTGATGTCTTTTTCTGCCTCTAACTTTCTTTCCGTTGATCATTTCTTCTAGGGCATACGTCAGCAGGTATTTTCTTCTTAGCCAGTGGCGAATCCAATTTATTTTCCTCTTCTATACGAGTTCCAGCATTGTTCTTCCTTCACCCACTCTGTCTAGCACATCTTTATTTTTTATTTTGTCTGTCTATTTTATACGTTCCATCCTCCTCCATATCCACTTCTCGAAAGCTTCCAGTAGCTTTTCCTGATTCCGTTGTAAGTGCTAAATCCTCTGACCATACACTGCCTACAACAACCCCACAAAAAAAGCACTTTACTATAGCCTCTTACGTAATTCTTTTGCCAAAGGTCCGCAGAAAATGCTTCTCTTCTTGTTAAAAGTTTATTTTGCCATTGTTATCCGCAGTTCATGTTACTACGCGATAGTACAACCCAAGTATTTGAAGCTCTCCGCTTGCTCAATGGCCTAATTTTTAATCCTTATGTTTTAAAGAAGAATTTTTCTACGATCATAGAACGAACCATAGATTTGGAGTCAGCATAGTTCGCGGAAGTATGAAAAAATGGTCATATTTACGAATATTGAATATACAGAATGTGCCAAAAGTCACTATCCATTTTATAGTAGAGTAGAAGTAGTAATGGGTAGTGATTTTTTGCCCACTCTGTATATCTGATACACAAGTTTTGAATACGTTGCAATTTATGTGCTTGTCCATAGTTAATATCACCGCAATGTTATAAAAATTAATCTAATAAAATTTGTTTCTCTATAAAATTTAAATGAAATCTTATTTCATTTAGATCTGCGTTAATTTAAAAACCGGTCTCTGAGTAAGGTGCAGGCCCATTAAACATATCACAATAGTTAATACTGAACTTACAACTATCATTTGTTATTTTTGACAAATTTCTTAGAAAAGCAAGTTTGATGATGTTGCGTGTTCAGATACAAAGCAATAATTTGAACAAAAAATACAGACACTATTTTGCTCTCGGCGGCTTTGCCAGTCTATTCCGCCCACTATACCAGAAATTCCAATATATATTTTTGTGGAAACTTAGAACAGGTAGTTTTGCTCGGAGCAAAACTCGTGTAGACACCGCAGAATTTTCATGGGGCTCCAGTGACCCTCCAGGGGGTAACATGAAATACACTACCCTTAAATTAAATTGTTAAATGTGCGTGGGAAACGTGAAGCTGTTGTATACAACATGCTATCGTAAAAGATAATTAATTCTTAACTAATCGTGTTAGTCCCGGTGGTCTACTGGGTAGCGTAACCCGAGGTTTGCAAGTTTAAACCCTGCTACGAATCTATTTTCTTTTTTCAGATTAACCTTTGGTCAGGCGCATTACAAACTACTCGGGAGCAATGAGACCAGCAGCACTTTCCATATAATAATTAACTCACTGGCTCTATCGAAATCGTAGGTTCATGGCCTCGCGGACATAAGCTCTCCAAACATCCCTATCCTGAGCTAATGTTTTCCCATCATCCCCTGTATAATCTATTTTCCTCCTCAAATCATGGAAAATGTTATTCTCCCAACCTCATTCTTTGGTCTACCAACTGGGGTTTTTCCCTTTGGTTTTCCTACAAGAAGCTTCCATATATATATATTTCATCCCCCATACATGTCACATGTCCTGCCCATGTTCTTATTATATCTGGCTTCCTATACATAGGCTATCATGTAGCTCACTATTATGTAGTTTTCTCTCATCCATTCACCTGTCTGTTCATCTCTTTTTTTACACAAAAATTTCCCTAAGAACTTTATTCTCAAATCTCGTAATTTCCTTTCTTCCCTTAAAATAAGAGTCCATGTTTCGCATCCTATGATATAACTGGGAGAATAACAGTTTTTATACGTTTTTAGTTTAAAGTTTTTTGGAAGGAGTTGGGATGACAAAGTCTCTGTAAAGTATAATAGCATGTATTTCCAGAAATGAGCCTATGTTTAATTTCTTTGTGCATCTCATTCCTATTGCTTTCCAAATAATAAGCCGTTTCTAATTATAGAACTATTTTTATCTTTTGAAATTATACTGTTTAATATTTTATTGAATTATAGAAAGTGATTATTGAAGGTTGTGTTTGATCACTTATTCATTTATTTATCAAAAAGTCCGTCACGCAGGAACTGCGTAAACTAATCGAATTCCTCAGCAAGTCTAAGTTCGTTCCATTTTCTGGTTTACGGAATATATATATATATTTTTTATAAATAAGAAACTGAATTTCTGATGTCATCTTATTTAAGGGCACCCAGTAGGCTACTTATTTGGGTTAAAAAAAGTTTTTTTTTTGTTTTTGCTTAAAAAATCCAATGAGGTCTATTTTATCTATGTGTAATATTATTTTATCTATTTTGTACTTTTAAATCGATAAAAATTGATTTTTAAAAATGGCGTCTCTGTGTTCTGTTAATGTGCACTTTTTTTGTTTTTTGCGTTTTCCCGTAACTTTTATTTTTTCATATTTTGGTATACTTTTCTCTGAAACTATGAAAGATAGGAGAATAGTTTTTGGCATGGATATACAGTTTAAAGAGCTCTATAATAATAAGGTAAATTTATCTTTGTGCTATTGATAGTGTTTGAAATTTTAAAAAAATGTATGCAATATTTTTAACAAAAAAAACTGTTGGTATTTGAATTTTTAAAAAAATAAATCATAATCCATATCTGAACACAAGCAAACCTTATTATTGTCAAATGAACTACGGACATTAACATACTAAATTTTGTAAACAATTAGATATGTAGTTTTTGAGAAAATTGTACCAAGACAATACTTTTAAGAAGTTAGGTTTTTTTATTTTCATATTTTGTATTTTAAATTATTCATGATGAAATATGTCTAAAAAGTTAACCAGAATGCTCATTATTTTCAGGAAGACTTGTTTAATTAGTGACATAATTTTCATGCACATAACTTAAGAATAAGCTGAAAAAAAATGTTTTTTATGTTCCCATAGTTTTAAACCAAATTTGCCAAGGAAATAGTACCGGTGTCCGTAAAAGTGTTGTACTGCAGTGAAAAATAAATAATGCATAATCGTAATTGTTACCCTATTTGATTGCTCTTATCAATTTATATCAATTTTATATTATTTATTTTCGGCTTCTACAATGAATATACAATTTTATAAATACTAAAAAAATTAAACTAATGTATCTTATAGGATACGCTGTCAATTTAAGAGTAAAATAAATTGTATGGTGTACATTGCGACGTACCATCACGGTTGTTAGATTCAATATTCCATTCCGGGTTTCAGGTAACCCCCCACTTTTAACTGATCCGATGTTAAGCTAATTTTTTTTTCTTTGGCAATGCGTTCCTTCGGTTTATTTTAGTACCATATATGAGTTTCATTATGAACATCATATTAAATATTGCGACCTCTAGAGAGAATTTTTTAATTTTCGTTTCAGGCGAACTCCTAGATCTAATGGTCCGATTTTGCTCGTTACGAACTGGACCTTACTTTTTTTAATTATTCGCTATAGCCAAGTTTCGTTTCGGAGAACCAAAAATCGCAGCCACTAAAAGCAACTAACGGGCAAAACTGAATATATATATGTATAAAGTCCACACACCGCTGTGGTTTCGAGGTAGCGTGCTGCCCCGTCACGCAGCGGGCCCGGGTTCGATACCCTGTCCGGGGCAGTTTTTCTGGGTGAGGTTTTTATCGGGGTTTTTCCTCACCTGTAAGAACTTTAAGGCTCAAACGGTCCCCGAAATCATATGGCCATCATCATCATCATCCTTCACCGGTGTGGAAAGCAACGGGAAGCTACCACACCTACAATTCCCTAGTAAAGCTGCAAGCATAGCATGGAAATGCTATAATTGCAGTGAAGGACCTGCCTTCGAGCAGAATTACTATGGATGGGATGGATATATAGGCCTATATATGTAAAAAGATACAAGCAATTAAATTGGTATGGGCATGTACGTCGAATGCAAGAAGAAAGGTTCCCAGAAAAACATTGGAATGGTGTCCACCTGGAAGAAGGAGGAAAGGAAGACCTCGAAACTCGGTGGATGGATGGAGGACGAGTGGGAGAAGATAATAAAAATTTAGGCACAGATATATGTGTAAACAGTGAAAATTGTCTATGTATACTGATATATATATAATCCATCCATAGTAATTCTGCCCGTGAGGGCAGGTCTTTCACTGCAATTCATAGCGTTTTCCATGCCTTTGCTTTGCAGCTTTACTAGGGAATTGTAGGTGTGATAGCTTCTCGGTGCTTTCCACACCGGGTGAAGGATGATGATGAAGATGAGATGATAATGATAAGGATGATGATGAGGATGATGGCCATATGATTTTCGGGGACCATTTGGGCCTAAAAGTTTTCCTGACATTTGTCTTACAGGTGAGGAAAAATCCCGATAAAAAACCTCACCCAGAAAACTTGCCCCGCGACCGGGATCGAACCACGGGCCCGCTGCGTGAAAAGGCGCAGCACGCTACCTCGAGACCACAGCGGTGGATATATATATATATAATATATATATATATATGACATGATAAGAAAAATAAATGCCTGGACGGGATTTGAATATATATAATATATATATATATATATATATATATGCTGTAATGTTTTATCACGATCATTTTGGGTATCTACTAAATAGGATCGGTGAAGATCTGTATTCTTTAAATATTTTTTTATGAAAAAACCTCAATAGCTGTGTTCCTTAAGAATTTTGTTCAAAAGTTTGATTAATGAAGGAGATTTGTAGGGGATACGTAACATATTTATTATTAAACTCTACGATGCGTCAGGCCTAGAAAGTCCTAGGCTAACAGCTGCTGGCCTCACATTTACTTAGTTACTCACAGAGAGAACGATTATCCAGCCAGTATAGGGATGACATGCTGTTATCGTGTCGGGGTCCGCAGCCGTTACAATGCTGGTTGTTTATTTACCTGGAACAGCTGTTTCTGTGTAGCTACCAAAAATTCCTCACCTTGTTGGGTGGCACCAATCCCATATTCCCCCGAAATTATATACTGTTGCAATGTGTACATCGGTTTCCATGACAACTAAGATGGAAAACAATGATTAACAAAAGGTCTTTTCTAAGGAGGATACTAAACAGCCGTTTCGCTGAGCCATGGCGGGGTTCTATATTGTCAATCGTGGTTTTAATCCCCCTCTACACCTTGAGCTTGGTTCATTGATATTTTTGAAAGAGAATATCCGTTATCATAAGTACAGGCCACCCGAGGGGCATAATTCCCTCTAGTTTACAACATTTTTTTTCATATTCGCTTCAGTATATCTACATTAATACACATGTTAGTGGAGCGACTACAGGTATCAAATTCCGTTTTACTGTTTAGTGATTTATAGACACAGTGTGTTCCTCGGTGTGGTCTCAGGGTGACGTTTTCCTCGTACTCAGCGGGCCTAGTTCGACTCCCGTTGGGGACATTTTCTGGTTTTTTTTTTTCACGTTTCTCCTTAGCTGTAAGACAATGTCACGAACTTTAAGGCCAAAATGGCCACAAGGTTCATCCGACCTCATGTCACCATATCATATTCGTTAGTATAAAGTGTCCACCGCTTTGGTCTCGGAGTACTCCTTATCACGCAGCGGGCCCGGGTTCCATTCCAGGCCGGGACAGGCTCCTGAGTGAGTTTTTTTCTTACCTTTAAGACAATGCAGGTAGCCTAATGCCCGAAAATCATGGCCATCATCCTCATCATCATCCTATATTTTCCGGTGTGTGGCAAGCAACGGTAAGCACCCACACTATAGGTTTTCCTAGTGAAAGGCTGCCAAGCATAGCATAAAAATGGCTATGTTTGCAGGAAAGACCTGCCCTAGACAGAACACTATAGAAATCAATATTTTAAATGTATGAAAAATAAGGTCTGATCCAAAAGTTCATGTGTCTTGGAGGGGCCCTGGCCCTGAGGTAATCTCTCCTTGGTGAGGTCCTCTATGTCCTGGATGTCAATAGTGGTGTGATCCGAGTTCAAATCTTCGCCCGACATGTAATAACTTTTAAACCCGGTGATGTGGGACACTTAAAAGTGTCTATAAGGGAAGGGTAACCGGTTAAGAGGAGAGAAAGAGCGCTAAAGATTAAAAAACTCATCGTGATAAACAATGAATGGTGCAATAAAAAATTATCGGGCAAAATGTATATTTACTTTTTATGAGAATAATTCAGAGAAAATTGAGAGAGTTAAAAAAGCTTCCCTAAAACTTTGGTTGCGAGGCATTTGATGCAAAGATGAATAAAATATAGTGTTACATTCATATTCCAGGCAAAGAGTTGCTGCAGCAGAATTGCATGACGAAAAACAGGACAAGGGAAGGACATATGGTTTGCCCAGGACGTGCTGGATACAAAAACAGAGTTGAGCGATCCTGGAGATCAGCACGGTTAAAGATGGTGGTTCGAGGGAAGCGTGGGTAGAAATGGAGAAGAGTTTGTTGATGCCAACGAAATAGAAACATCTCTGGAAGGTGGAGTTACCGCGTTACTAACTGGAGTGGTCAGCTGAGATGATGCTCAAGGACAACAAGAAGTTGGTTCGATGTCTCTCCGCGGAGAACTTCGTCAGGAACATGAGAATTGGAACCTCCCGTGAGGTAAGTCCATTCTATGATTAATTAACCATTTTGTTTCTTTAAAGTGAGATAGTTGTGCAAAGAGATTTACAAAGTAATGAGAATCAGAACAGTATAACTTGATTCTCATTGCCAACGTGTTTTTACAAAGTTTTTTGTTTATAAGTATTATAGCATAACAACGATATATATTATATATATATATATATATAGGGTGATTCTAAATTCTCCATACAGGAATTTGGAATTATAGAGGGGGCCAGACAAGAAATATAAAACAATGGAACCATGTCCGGAAACATACTGTTTTTTCGTTATATATGTACATAAAATACCATTTACAACACTCCTGCTGCCTGTGAACCACTTAAAAGACCAGGTCTCGATGTAGCGACTTTAATACATATGCGGTACCCTCCGTTCCAAGTTTCTCGTAGGCCTACACACGAACACCACATTCCTGGTTCTCTCCCACATCCACCGCAACCATAGCTCGTTCTAGTGGGTCTGCCTCGGATTCTATAAGGGTCTCGTAAATTTAAGGTTTTCATTCATGTGACCCATAGGTAGAAGTCTAGCGGGGTCCAAGTCGGGAGAACGTGCAGGCCCAAGCAATCTTGGCCTGCCATTGCAAACCGAGCCTTGACTTTTACAATAAGATCATATCTGCGATTATTGTGCAAAACGTGTATGCCATGGATAACAGCAAACAGATACCAATGAAGTACGTTAAACCTGGTATTCTGCAGTGAAGTGAAGGATTGCTACTGTAACTGTGCATGTACAACAAACGTCTCTTCTGGGCGTATCACAAACGCCCCCAACTGAAATAGGACATAAACAAACTTTGCAGTGGACATGATGGAACATCAGGTGAGCGGCAAATGACATATGGACTACCTTAGTCAAGACTATCCTAGTGAGAGGCGCTCAAAAAGCGCGTGTGGTGATTTTGCGTGTAGCGGAAAATCGGTACGTTTCCGAACACGAATTCCTATGCTAAACTTAATTGCCTTGGACCCCACTGCAAGTCTTCAAACTCTGTAAGAGGAATTTAGACTCGCCCTGTAGACATATCGGCCGCAGTGGGCTAATGGTTATGGTCCCGAGGGTCGCGGGTTCAAACCCGGCCGAGGTCGATGGATTATTTATAGGATGGAAAAATCCAAGGAGCAAGTCCTCCTGGAGGGACTTAAAAGCCTGGATCCTTGGTCTGAAGACTTCAGGATCATAAAAGGAACCTTATAAGCCTGAATAAAAAGGTAATCTAAGGCAAAATTTACAGAATGTACCCATCCTAGGATTGCGATTGTTTTCTAGATGTCACTATAAGGCTGAACGGTAACACACCAGGCCACTCAATGGCATCTATCCGAAAACAAGTGGTTACTAAATCAGACATGGTTGAATTTCTTCCCTATAGTGGTACATATTATGGTATATGGTTCATCCCATCCCCATGATTATCTTACCTGTAGTCGTGGTGGAGTGGCTTACGTGCTTTAACTGGTCCCGAGAAATATAGCCGGCTGATAGCATTGTTGCCGAAGGGTGTTACCCATGCCAGGCAAGGTTCGAAGGCGATAAGCCAGTCGAAATAAGTATCTTGGTTCGAAAAGTGATTAATCTTTTTCACCGTAAAATTACAACCGTCAAGAAAATGCGGGCATGGATCCCGCTGGGGCAAAATTTTTCGGAGGTCCCCCATTCTGTTTTCTGCGGTGGACTACTTCAGGGAATCCATGCCAAAGGCCCAAACTCAGAGGTACGTTCCTAGAAACATGGAATGTTAGAACATTATATAGTAGTGGGACACTAGAAACATTATCGCAGGAATCAGATACTGCGATGAGCAGGTCGTGTGGCACAAATGGATAAAGAAAGAGGGGCATGGATGCTTCATGTAGGAAAAAAATATTATAGTTAAATTTTTGACATTCAGCAATGAAGACCAATTGTGGCATGAAAAGAAAATTAAATGCCTGAGCAGGATTTGAACCCGAAACTTCAAACTGTACGTTAGTGTGCTATCAACTGCGATACTCAGGAATCCTACCACAAACATATATTTTATTTGATAGTTCACTAACGTATACAGTTGGCGATCTCGGGTTCATATCCTTGCTCAGGCATTTATTTTTCTTTCATGTCACTCACACACACACACACACACACACATATATATATATATAATATATATATATATATATTAGTTCCGGTTCGAATCCCGTCCAGGCATATATTTTTCTTATCATGTCATATATATATATATATATATATATATATATAAACGTACATAAGTACAGCAGGCTAGCAGGCTATACAAAGTGGGACCATAAAATAAATGAGGAAATTATGGAATAGTCGGAGGCAGAACCCATTCTCCACCATATACAAAACTACCAAAACAACTGGAAAGACCATCTATAACGAATGCCATCTCATAGAATTCGAAAAGCCATGCTTCGTAAGTGCCCCCAAGTCAAAAGATCGCTGGGACGTCCAAAAAAGCCCTGAATGGAAAATTCCTCTTTGGAATTGTAACAGGCCACATGGCCTAAAACTTACATGGATGATGATGATGATACATGTATTGAATTTAATCAAGATAAGGATGATTGCATCTTACAGGTACTAATTTTGTAATTTTATACTGTGACTAATACCTCAACGGAATTTTAATCATACATTATATAAGTATTAAATTCTAGAAATCTCAAAGATATGCGTATATGTATGTGCAAAGTAATTTTTAAGAAATAAAAAGTTTGGCCTAATAGGGTTAAGAATCTCTTGCAGTGAGTTAACCTCATGAGCAATGCCCGATTTAAAGAACCCTTAATTTGTTTTGCAGGACACGTACGGACATTACGCGGAGCTGCTGCACAAGATAGACAGCTTGCCTCGCTACAACATAGCACTGCCTGAAGACCTCAAGTCACAGAGAGACTTCATGGACTTCGTGTGCCGCAGTTTTTGCAACCCGACTAGAAAAGGCGTAGGAGGAACGTGCTTATTACGTCACTTAGTATTTTTTCGCCTTGTATCCGAGGTTAGTAGCCACTACTATGGATAACATCTCATTGTCCTTTATATTGCTCCGTTATTCTGCATTTATATCTGTCAAGGTGTTCTACTTGTGCATATTTCACATTCCATTCGAGCGGGTGGTTACGTTTTGTCAGTGGCGTGCGGTGATCGTTTCAGATAGCCAAATAATTAAACATTATCATATTTAAGTAAACAATAGCAAATCGAGGGATAAGCTTGCCCTTCATAAAAGTCACAACTGATAGTAATTTAGATATCCATCCATAGTAATTTCTGCCCGAGGGCAGGTCTTTTTACAGCAATCATAGCATTTCCATGCTATGCTCAGCAGTTTTTATTAGGGAATTATAGGTGTGGTAGCTTCCCGTTGCTTTCCACACCGGTGAAGGATGATGGTGATAATGATAAGGATGATGATGATGATGGTCGGATAATTTTCGGGAAACATTGGCCCTAAGCTTTAAATTATAAATATATGTTACAATAATTTACTTTTATCAATTTATATATTATTAAAGGTACCAAACGTCCACCGCTGTGGTCTCGAGGTAGCGTGATGCCTTGTCACGCAGCGGGTCCGGGTCGATCCCGGTCGGTACAGGCTCCTGGGTAAATTTTTTTTTCCCGGGTTTTTCTCACCTGTAAGACAAATGTCAGGAAGCTGCTAGGGCCCAACGGTCCCCGAAAATCATTCGGCCATCATCATCATCCTTATCATTATCATCATCCTTCACCGGTGTGGAAAGCTACAGGAAGCTACCACGCCTATAATTCCCTAGTAAAGGTGCAAAGCATAGCATGAAAATGCTATGATTGCAGTGAAAGACCTGCCCTCGGGCAGAATTACTATGAATGGATGAAACGGTACCAAAAAAGCTAAGGCTACATTGCCTAAAGATTTTTTTTAATATTACGTAATGTAATTACCTTTTTATATCAGTCTTCCTAAAATTTAAAATGGATTTAAAAAATCTTCGTTAATTAGTTTAAATCATGTAAGCCTTTGAAAACATGTTTTATGGCCGGCATATTATTTGCTAAATGCCGAAGATGAGACAATTTTTGGAAGGCCTACATGATTTTAACTAATTAACGAAGTTTTTTCAAGTTCATTTTAATTGAGGATGACTGATATAAAAAGGTACTTTTATTAATATTAAATAAATACATAGCCTTAATTCTATCCGTCGCCGTGGCGTAGTCGGTAGTCCACTCCGGCGACCCGGGTTCGATTCCCGGCGGGGTAGGGTATTTTTAATCTCCACCTTGGGTCTGGGTGTGTGTCTTGTCCTTGTGTCTATGTGTGAGAATAACAGAAAGTTATAAAAAAGGTAAAACAAGAAGGAAAACAGTGTAAACGAAATGAGGGGGAAAAATTGTGATTGCAATGATTTTAGAAGATAAAAAATATAGGGCTATGTCTCCTATACCTCTTCCGAGCTAAGTTCCAGTTGTAATGTAAACAAATCAAATATGACTGCGTTTTCATTAGTCGAATAATGGTTTCGCCTTTAAGTGGGTAAGAAAATGTAGTTCCTTCTCTAAAACTCGAAATAAAGAAAATAAAAATATATATTATCCAGCATAAGTTATATGGGAGAATCTTAAATTGTGCAATTACAATTTTAATATATTAAATAGATAAGCATTTCATTGTTTAATTATTATGCATGAGAAATGCAGAATACATTGGAATTTCAGTTGTTTCGTAATAGCTGCTTCTCCTACACAATTTTTAAAGCATCAAAAAGGAAACAATTTGAAAACAGAGAAACGAATTATTTTGAATGTTTTCAAACAGTTTAGTGAAGAATATCCTACATTAGCCATTGATGATGTGGTGAGAATAACAGCAGAATTTACAGGTGAATCAGCATGAAGCATAAATTCTGCTCGTAATGACACTGTAAACAAAGGAATCTATCGGTATCTTGGAAAAAAAGTAAACGTCTGATTAGGTAGTCCCATATAGAATTATTTGACACAAATAAATAAGAAATGGAGGAAGTTGCTAATTACTGGTACCGTCTTACTCCCCGTAAACTACGATGTTGGAAAATAATGTTTCTATCGGTGACGTTCCGTACACAATTTAAGTCATATGGAAGGAAAAAGTAGCACGAGACCTCCAATTGACAGTGTCGGCGTAGTAATTACTTATGCAAATTTGTTTAGAACTTAGCTCGGATTTGCGAGTAGTATAAGTCATGTATTATTTAAACAACATTTATTTGGAATGTTTACTGACAAGAAATTAAACTAATCTTCAAAGTACAATAAAAAATTCTATGGCCTTGAACTATCTTTCAGTGAGGTTTATTATCCCGCGATGGTATCAGTCTTGGTTTTTCAAGTGAAGAATCCGCTGAGACCCATTTCCACGGTTTCTTTCATCCGAGTAATACCTTAGTTTCATACTTGATGTCTCCGGAGACGATGTACTAACCACATGTCACTCGCTGACATCTATAGAGGAATAAGCGTAACTAAATTACCCATCTTACTTGTAGTTAAGAAACTTATAATAATAATAATAATAATAATAATATAATAATAATAATAATAATAATAATAATAATAATAATAATAATAATGTTTTATTTATTCTAGCAGAGTTAAGGCGATACACAACCAGCACAAATACAAATAAATATTTTACAAATATAGATATACACTATACTAACTATAAAGAGATAAAATACATTAAATGCTGCAATGTAAATTTCATGTAGAAACAACATTTTATACGATAACAACAATCGTATGGGGAATGAAAGACGTGCATGGAAACTTCTTATAGGAAAGCCAGAAGGAAAACGCCCTGTTGGTAGACCAAGAATGAGGTGGGAGAACAACATTAACTATGATTTGAGGGAAGTAGATTATACAGGGGATGATTGGAAAGCATTAGCTCAGGATAGGGATGTATGGAGAGCTTATGTCCGCGCGGCCATGAACCTACGGGTTCGATAGTGCCAGTGAGTAAGTAAGTAAGTAAGTAACAACAATAATACTAACGATAATAATATTAATAATAATAATAATAATAATAATAATAATAATAATAATAATAATAATAATAATAATAATTGTCTTGTAAGCCCATGTTTCCCTTAACAGAGATTTAGGCGCTCTCCCCCTACAGGGAAGAATTTGAACCAAACTAATTTAGTTACACTTGTTTTCGTATAGATGTCATAGGAGTGGCCCGTGGTCAGCGTTCCGCCTCATACTGACATCTAGAAAACCAAGGTAGTACTAGGATGGGAAAATTCGGTAAATTTTGCTTAGAAGCCTTTTCATTCAGGGTTAAGGATGTTTTACGAGCCTTAAAATCTTCAGACTCGGGACCCACGGCTTAAAGTCCTTCCCGGAGGACTTGCTCCTTGGATTTTTCCTCCCTAAAAAAATACATCGACCCCGGCCGGGTTTGAACCCGCGACCCTCGGGACCAGAATGCAAGGAGCATAACCACTAGTCCACCGCGTTCGATATAATAATAATATAATAATAATAATAATAATAATAATAATAATAATAATAATAATAATAATAATAATAGTCTAAATGTAATAAATTATACGAGACACACCAATTAATATACGTACCTTACACTGGGTAATGATAAATTCGAGGTTAGAGCAAATATAAATTTAGATTTCTTTTAAAAGATGCCAATGTCCGGCAGCCCCTTATTTCTTGTGGTAGGGAATTCCAGTTGCGAGAAGTGAAGATAGTATATGACATGGAGTGATGAGATGTCCCACTAGGGGAACATCCATTTCCCGAGTGGGATGAACAGAGTAAAAAATATCTTTATACATATAAAAATGAGTGTGAGTTTGTCTGTCTGTCTGTCCGTCTGTCCGTCCTTTATGGACTCAAAAACTACTTGACCCATTTGAATATTTTTTTTTCTCCATTTTTAGAGATTTTTTTCTGGGACAGTTTTACATATATAACATATTACCCTACGTACTATAGGGCTGAAGTTTAAAAAAAAGGGCACCGGTGCATTTAAAAGGGTCGGTTTGTGGACGCTTAAACGGTTACGGCTGTCTCAAACATAACAAATACACCTAACTTAATGTACACAGAATTGAATCTCTCAAAAAAATTCTACAAAAATATCCGCGATAGCATATGGCTTATCTTCTACGGATAACTCATATTAATAATTTAAATTATTTTATCCACCCGAACAACATAGCAGATCCCGCTAGTTAGGTTACAGCACCATGTCCACAAATATACGTAGTATCATACTTAAAACTAATAGTACTACGCCACTTTGGATAATCGTATCTTGACAATCAAAAGAGAAACTCAAAAAGTTTTGTGCATGTTAACAATGGAGAATAATGTACAACAATACAAAAACTAAACTAAATTTAATCATGTTTTTTGTGGTAGATATGGGTTCGTTGTTGGATATTCACAATATTCGTAACTTTGGATGTCTGCAGCGTCACTCGTAGGGGCCACATTCAATGTCTATGAGGTATAGCAAAAACGTTTTGAATTCTCTCTTTGATTGTAACCAATTTCATTTAGATACGATTATCCAAAGCGACGTAGTAGTAGTTTAAAGTATGATACTATTTTTGTGGTCACTGTTGTAGATAGAATTATTGTCTACTGCTGTGGTTGGAAAATGGCGTCGTTGCCTCAAGCGCAGCAGGCCCGGATTAGAATCCGGTCACAAGTTTGTAGGGGAGGTTTTTACGGAGTTTTTTCGTATGTAAAAAAGAAATGTCGGAAAAAATGTAAACGCTCAAATAGTCCCCGAATACAATTTGGCTATCACAATTCATATCATCATATTCGTCTTGTTCATTATGAATATATGAGTGAATGGTGTGTCTTGAGTGATCAAATGAGCATGAATGTGATCACCACTCCTGATAGGTCGTGTCTCTGTAAAGATCGTGTGGCGTTGGCACGTAAAAGTAACCGCAAAGGAAAATGTTAAACCAAGGAATATAAAGTAGTAGTAAAGTTATTGTCGGATCTGTGCACTTTTAGTCCTCTCGTCGTTTTTAAGTTAACGTCTGTACTCACTCCATTCTACCACGTCAAACAGCAGCCACGAACCTTTCCGAGTAGGGATGTTGCCAAACTTCCCCCAAGCAGTGCCATGGCTCATGAATATTGAATAATGTAAAGTTGATTATTACTGATTTATAGGAAACATATTGACCTGTTTGCTTCTCTTCGACGTAAAATTCTATTACTTGCTTAATAATATTTCATTCGCCACTCCGTGATACAGTGTTCATGTTGAGTTGACAACACTGCTCTGCGAGTGAAAATTATCAGTTCCACAAGAAAGCTCAAAATTATGAGTAGTAGGGGGGGGGTGAGAGGAAGAGATAGGAAAGAGAGAGATATAAATCCAAATAGGAAATGATTTACCGAGGCAGAAGAGAAATTACGGTTCATTCCGCATGTATTACGGGGGCACATATCCGAGGTCAGATAATAATTTTTATTTTTGTTTTTGTTGTAGTTGTAGTATAGGGTTTTATACATATTAACCAATTTTTAAAAATGCAATAATTAAGAAGAAAATGCAACGAAATATTTTATTTTTATTTTCATCTACATACACTCGCATTTAAGCGCGGAAAATTATATCACATATATGTCCACCGATACTGTCTCGGCAGCAGTTACTCGGTCTATTAAATTCGTGATTCCCCTTTCACAGACATCTCTGTTGATGTCCTTGATGACATGTTGAATTTCTTCCATAAATTGGAGAACTGTTTGTGGTTTGTTCACGTAGGCTTTAGACTTGGAATGGCCAAACATAAAAATTGTCCGGACGAAACCACGATTCGTACGGATCAAAACATTGCATTGATGCAGGACAGTGTAGCTGTGAACCCTAAGTAACTGCCGAGACAGTGGAGGTGGACATATGCCTGATATAACTTTCTGCACTTAAATGGAAGTGCATGTAGATGAAAATGAGGAGAAAAAATTTTTGTTTTTATTTCGATACATTTTACTTAATTATTGCATTTTTAAAAATTGCGTAATATATGAAAGACCCTTCATCTCCTTTTATTATTATCTGGAGCATACAGGTTCGTTTAAGCAACTCCAGCGCACCATATTCCTGGCTTCTCATGTATTTCCCTCCCTTCTGCCTTCCTTTTCCACACTCATTCTAAACATGACAGTCGTGGTCTTCCTCCTTTATTGTGGCCTTGAGCGTTCCGAAATAGTACTTGTCAGTCAATAACATCCAGATTTTAAGGAAAAGAATAAACAAAAGAGAAAAATAATAAAATATTTTAGGATCATGTTCAATATTGGGAAGAGTCCAGTGTTGACAGCTTTCCCCTAATAGTGCAGTTTATGACAGAGATGCTGTTTTTATGTAATAATGCGGTTAACAAACCCGACATTCCGGTGTTCTCCATCAACTTAGCTAAATATAATCTGCATTTCTAGATCTCTATCTTTAGCATCTCTAGTGTATTTATACATTTAAAATCAAATGCTATTATTTGTAGTGAATTCCGAAAGACTGGAGCAATTGAGGTTGTTCTCATTAATATATATATATATATATATATATAATTATTTTTGCAGATGTCCAAAACTTATATATAGGCCTACTATTTATTTTTATTTTTAGGCTCGTATAAGAACCGCAAGCCTGAATAAGAATGCCTATATGATACATTTAACCGATCTTCATCCATCCAAGTACTATCTTAGTTGTCTATTAGATGTCTCATTGAGGTGATGTGCTAACCACATGTCACTCGTTGACATCTACAGGCCAAATAAGCATAACTTAATTAATTTGGATAAGGAACTCCCGCTAGGGAGCATCCATGTCTTCACGTGGGACATATAATATATACGTGTGTGTGTGTGTGTGTCTGTCCGTTAACCCTCTAGGGCCCGTAATTATTTTATATCGAAACCAAACTTGGCACAGGTCTATTGTAGCCGTAATTAAATTAAAAACTAAGGTCCAGTTCGTTAATCAACGAAATCGAATCATTACGTGTAGAAGTTCATCTGAAACAAAAATTTAAAAATCACTCTAGCGGTCGCAATTTTCGGTTCTTCGCAATTAAACTCAATATATGTCATTAAAATGAAACGAGGTAGTTATTCTCCAAAAATAAGGAAAATCCGGCCATTATAAATGGGGGATTATCTAAAATTATAAATTAAAGAATCGCTCTAGTAGCCTCCATGTTTGTTTCGTGGCAGTGTGTATATAATGCAATTTAATTGACCCATAATGGCAATTTATCCTATAAGATATATTATTTTTAATTATTTGATATTTTTAATAGAGTAATGAAAAATTATGAGTAGAAATGATTTAAATTTGTGTCATATTTTCAACAATATTCAAAAGGTAATAACTTGGGTTATCATAGATTCTGCAATCTGACACGCTTCAGTAAGTTGACATATGAAATTGAGTTTTTCCATTAAAAAAAAGAAATATATATATATCATAAACCAGCGAAATCGGAACGTTTACTTCGGTTTGTTGACGAATTCGTTTAGTTACATTGTTAAGAGTTTCATATTTTTGAACAGATGACTCCCGTTCGTCGACATAGTTATTATGAAACTAGTTATATCAGTAGGCCTTCTTATTGTTTACTTACGGTAAACATTATTAACTCTCTTAAACATCTTCCAGGACATAAAATATGCAAAATGTCGAAGAAAATGTAATATTTAGGACTCTTGCGGCATTGGTAATTAGAAGGCAGGTAGAATTTTGTATTTAAACACGTTCTTTAATGGCTGAGATTATTGGCATCGCAGTTCAAATGAGGAAATTAAGGGGCAAAAATTCTGAGATGGCTTCCTTTAGAAGGGGTGTATAGCCGTAAGTCATGTGTCTTAGATCTAAGCCGATTCAATCGTTATAATAGATCAATACGGCCAATTTTTAATGTCCTATATCGTTTTCCTATAACTGTGCTGTTGTTTTATTCTTAACTTTCTACTATATTCTTTTACGTGTTCGTAAATACATTACAGGCGACATGTTGATTTGCACACATACTTTCAGTAACATGTAATTTGTTCGCGATTTCTGAAGGAATTAAACTATTGAGGTTGTTCTCATAATACGATTTTTTTTTAAATGTAGACATATCCGACCCTATCTAGTAGATACCGAAAATGGTAATGTCAAGAACGTAGGCCATATATATATATATATATATATATATATATATATATATACATGCGTCCACCGTTGTGGTCTCGAGGTAGCGTGTTGCTTTGTCACGCAGAGGTGCCCGTGTTCGATTCCTGGTCGGGACAGGCTCCTGGGCGGGGTTTTTTCGGGTTTTTTCCTCACCTGTAAGACAAATATCAGGAAGCATAGGGCCCAATGGTCTCAGCAAATCATCCGGCCATTATCATCATCTTTATCATTATCATCACCATCCTTTACCGGTGTGGAAAGCAACGGGAAGCTACCATACTTATAATTCCCTAGTAATGCTGCAAAGCATAGCATGGAAAATGCTATGATTGCAACGAAAGACCTACCCTCGGGCAGAATCACTATGGATGGATATGCGTGCGTGCGTGAGTGCATTCAAGTGTGTGTGTGTGTGTGTCTGTCTGTCTGTCTGTGTCTGTGTCTATCAACGCTCTATCGGCCACAATGTTTAATTTTTCGAAACTAAACTTGGCATACAGCAATGAATAAAAAAAATAATGTCGAGTTCGTTAACCAGCAAAATCGGACCATTAGGAGTAGAAGTTCACCTGAAGCGAAAATTTAAAAATATATCTACCGATCGCAATTTTCAATGCTTCACAACGAAACTCAGTATATGCTATTAAAACAAACCGAATAAAGTTCTGCAAACATCAGCCAAATCCGAACATTATAAGGGGGGTTTACCTGAAACCCTAAATTAAAATTTGATTCCCGCAACCATGTTTGGTTCGTTGTAATGTATACCATACACTTTAATTAACCGTCAAACAGGCAATGTGTCTTACAAGTGGCAATGTTTCTTATTAGATACATTAGATTCATTTATTTAATAATAAATTTATAATATACGCTGTGTAGTAAATTACGTTGTACGTGGATTTGATTGTGATGTAGAAATGAAATCATACAGTTGGTCATTTTGTATTTTTTCTTTATATTTTAAACAGATAGACTTATGCGACAAGAAGTTTCTTTTTCCTTCAATATTATTACAACACCATATTTTTCGCAAACAAAAAGTTTTGTATGTTTAATATTTTCATATTTTTACGATATTGATTACAGAATTCGGAATTTTATTTCAGTATTTCGACCGCACGAACGAAGTATTCGAATCACTACTAAAATGTGACAACGTGGAGGACCTGGAATCTGCTGATACGATGTTGATTCAACTGCAAGAGAGTCAAATTCATATAGGTAAGACATTTTAAGACTGTACTATTATCTTCCTTTATTCATACTGACAGAGCACCTCGACTTGCACTATCCCAGTATTATAGAAATGAGTGGAAACCTATTTTAAGGTGTTATGTAGGTTGTCTTCCGGATCAGACATACCAAGTTCTACTACCCTGATCCATATCGCAGTTTCTGTGTGGAGGGATGTTTGTTAGTTTAATCTTTCCCTTCGTATGTATTTTACGTTCCCTTTTTAACAAGAAGAGAAGCATTTTCTGCGGACCTTTGGCAAAAGAATTACGATAGAGGCTAGTGAAGTGTTTTGTGTGGAGTGTAGCATTGTATGGTGCAGAGACTTGGACATTATGACGGAATATGGAAAAGCGACTGGAAGCTTCTGAGATGTGGATATGGAGAAGGATGGAACATATTAAATGGACATACAACATAAAAAATAAAGATCTGCTAAACAGAGTGGATGATGGAAGAACAATGCTGGAACTCATAAAGAAGGGAAAAGAAATTGTATTGACCACTGGCTAAGAAGAAACTGCCTGCTGACGGATGCCCTAGAAGGAATGGTCAACGGAAATAAAGTTAGAGGCAGAAAAAGACATCAGATGATAGACAATATTCAAATAAATGGTTTGTATGCAGATACAAAAAGGAAAGCTGAGTTAAGGAAAGAGTGGAGAATGCTGAGTTTGCAGTGAAAGTCCTGCTCTTGGGCGGAACACTATGTATGCATGTGTCTCCCAGCCCTGACAGGTATACGACCTGATATGAGAGAGTTTTGACTCTAGATTGCATTTATACTATTTTTGACTACGCAGGGATGTGATATGACTCGTTCAGTGCTAGAGCCACCTCCGAGACAACTCTGATATTTTAAGATAACACACCATTCCCGCGCCATAGCCGAGTGGTTAAGGCAAGAAGCCTTGACGTAGAGCTACGGGACTAGCGCTGGTTTCAAGTCCCCATGGGGGAAGAAATTTTCTCATAGAATTTCGCTTAGTATGAGATCGGTCGCACCCAGCATCGTGAAAAATTTGGATAGCTGCGCAATAAGTAGCGGTTCCAGTTGAGAAAACCAAATGTAATGGCTGGGGACCCGACGTGCTGACGACATATCAGCCGTACACTGCCAGGATGATCGTCTACTTCTGCGATGAACACATGCAGGTGTGAGACCAGCAGCTGGCTGGTAGACCAAGGGCATGCTTTATATTAATAATGGTAGTAATAACATTTACGGCTCCTTGAATAGAGGATACACTTCTTGGTCTGCCGTGCCATGGAGTTTGTATAACACACCATTCATTCATAAATCCATACAAAACAAGGCGATTATGATGGTCAAGTGGTATTGAACATTAATTGTTCCTGATATTTGTCTTAAAGGTGATGAAAACTCCGAAAAAACTTCACCTAAGAAAATTATCCTGATCGGTAATTGAATCAGAGTCCATTGCGTCCAAGGCAACTACGTTATTCCGAACCTCAGCGGCGGATGTAATAATGATGATTGTAGTGTTAATAATAATGCAATAACGATAGTCCGAACCTCAGTGGCGGATTTAATAATAACGATAATAATGATGATTGTAGTGATAATAATAATGTAATACCGTTATTCCCAACCTCAGCGGCGGATTTAATAATAACGATAATAATGATGATTGTAGTGATAATAATAATGACTATTTAACTCATGACCCAAATGGGAGTCAATGACCAATCACGTTTCAATGAATTTTGTTTTACAACCAATCACAGTCGTGCTTCACTTCGCTCTTTATCTATTTCTCTTTATGAGCTCCTGCTTTTGTTATAAAGAAAGCTCCTCCTTTTTAATATTCTGAACAGGTCAGAGCATATTTTTTTTCTCCAACAAATACATTGGATATAGCAAATATTGAACAGATTCCATGATTTATTGAGTTGATTACTAAAAAAAATTAATGAATAACCTATAATGTTGATTATAATATACAGTTTGATGTGTTTCATTATTTCTCCTCTAGGGTGCATTCTTACAATATTGCGATCCTATTTGACTATAAATAATATGATCAAGTTGCAGTGGATTAACAAATGAAACATAACCAAACATTTCTTATTTGTTTTAAAAAATCACTGTTTAAATTAAATATATAAATATAAAAAAAACTATATTTAAATAATGATTTGTGAGTAAACAGCTTAATTTTATTCGTTAAATAGTCCTAACAAATGCCACTCTTGATTTCCAAATCCTCTAGATAAATTCGATAATTTGGAATTACTTATGATACTAACACATATATTTAGGTAGCATATTATCAGAGTATGTTCGTCTTTCGAGTTCTTTTGATAAAAATCGGAAATGTACTATAGGTACTGTATTCATATCTAACCGACCGCTTTGGTGGATTGGGTAGAGTGTCTTACCAGTATTTCTATAATCATGGTTTCGATTGACAGTTATAAAACATAGAATTTTTTTCTGTGTGTAGTGCGGGAACATATCTAGTAGATAAATTTCATAAGGCGAATTCAAAGCTACTTAAGAAGTAATGAAATCTTGTTAAGTAAATTGAAATTGTGATTGAGGGATTGCATCACGCTAATCAAGATGCTCGTGCCCCGTGTTTATTGATTTTCAGAACTCCTGTGTGGGGAGGTGATGAAGGAAGGAGAGAAGCTGGCGGACAATCCTGTCGATGCCAGTGAAGGACGCACTTGGTCGTGACGTTGGAAGTGAACTACGAGAGTGACATTGCTAACGTGCTGGAGATACTTGAGACGCAACTAACAGCCAGGCAAGAACATCTCATCAGCGACAGCGATCAATGCAAGCCCAAACTCACCCGGGCACAAGTGACCCACATTCGCGCCTACGAGACGGACGCTGCTCAGGCTGTCCACAATGGCTGGACGATTTATTTCAGGTAGGAAATGTGTGTGTTCTAATGCCTCTCATAGCAGGTACCGCCCAGCGCGAATAGATGGAAATTAATGTGGCCTAATATCAATAAACCCACCACTTCGGCAGACCACTTTACTTACATGATATAATCCTTAATATTAAAAGTATAATATTTTTATTCATAGTGTTCTGCCCTAGGGTAGGTTCTTCACTGCAATCATAGCATTTCCATTCTATGCTTTGCAGCTTTATTAGGGAATTATAGGTGTGGTAGCTTCCCAGTTGCTTTACACACTGTGGGATCATAATGATAATAATGATGATGATGGCCAGATAATGTTCGGGGACCGTTTGGGCCTCAAAGTTTCCTGATATTTTGTTTTAAAAGGTGAGGAAAAACCCCGAAAAACCTCACCCAGCAAACTTGTCCCGACCGGGAATCGAACTCAGGCCCAACATTATAAATGATGTACCTTAAAATTTTGTAAAACAAATGGCGGTTACTACCACTACTATATAGATCGGAACACTGGACCTTAATCAAAATCAGGAACTAAGAATAGAAATTATATTTGAAGAGAAAAATTTTCGCCTAGACCGGGACTCGAACCCGGGACCCTTGGCTTTCCGGGCCAAGTGCTCTACCAACTGAGCTACCGAGGCGAGTTACGATCTAGACGCAAATTTTTCTCTTATGTACGTTGTAATTCCCTCGCGCCAAATGCTTGAAACCATAGCTTCTATCTTTGCAAATGGCGGCTTCTTAGTTAAGAAGACATTTATTGGGAAAGAATAGAAACTTCGGAAAATAGGATTTTGAGGAGTGTGGCTGGCCATACAATAACAGATCGGAAACGGAATGAAAATATACGAAGATAACTAAATATATTCAAGCTGTTAGATAGAATTACACAATACACAGATGAATGGATGGATCACTACAATAGAAACGGATAATAACAGACCCTCGAAACAGATTCTTCATTACAGAGCACTAGGACGAAGAAATGTAGGTATGAGATCGGAACAGACCTTAAGGTCTATTCCCTGACGCTGATGATATGATGTACCTTTAAGGTCCATCTTCTTAACTTCAAAGAGGATCAATAACAATACACCTACTTCCTTCTATTGATTATGGGACTAGTCCCGAAAGGCCTAATAGTTTTAGAAGTTGAGGTGATGGACCTTTAAGGTTCATAATTTCATATTATAATTTGAATATTGTGACTAACACCTCAACGGAATTTTACTGCGAATTGTATTATTATAGCATTGATGTATTCTAGTATTATGTATTACTGGCCCAAGTTAAGTCTGCACGGCTAGAGGAGAAGTGTGTTACCGTTAGTGTCGCCAAACGAATACTCTTCGGAAGAGAGAATCCCTAAATAAATGTAAAATATCATTACATGCTTGTCAAATACGAATACTGTAGATCATTTAAAATCACGGTGTTTGTCATCTCTCTAGCACCAGCCTCACAACACAAGGGGAATGGAATTGGTAAGTTGTAATGAGGAAGGTAAAGGAGGAACAGCTTATTCCCAAGTAGTAACGTGGTTGCCGGATTATTCATTTGGTCAACGACTGCTGCATGTATCGGATCGTTTAAAAAGTACAGTATTTTCCACCTCTTCACTCCCAGCCAAATAACACAACTTAGAGGACAGTAAGTAGCAACATAGTAAGAGAAAGAAGAGAATCCTAGCATATTTTCCGCGTGCAAATTTAACTTGCTGGAAGTAATACAGAGACGAATGCAGGATGAGTGTATGTTTATGTATTCGTGCAGTGCAAAATGTGTTTGTACGAAGGATGATGATGAAGAGAAGGGAGAAGGTGAAATCCGGTGCTGGCACGTTACCCTACTCCTACCGATAAATACCAAGGGGCGCGCCAGGCTTACACGTCTCCATCCGATAGATTGAATCGTTGTCAATAGTACCAACATGCCTTCTCAGCATATGTTCTGTGGAGGCGTTTGCGATTTGAAACAGGAATCTGGTGCACAATCTAGCGATTAAAAATTGTACACCACCACCTCTCCTGGCTCCAAGATTGAATTTTTTTACAATTAAATTTAATTAATTTAACAGCGAAATGTTTTAAACCCGCCAGGTATCGAATCTGGGTCCTCTCTTCTTATTATTTGCATACGTCGGTCCAGAGTTCCTTCTGGGATCCGATATTCACAGTTTCAGGTTCTCCGTATTCAATGAATTTCTTCGCCATTTAAAAATGCTAAGTTTTTATTACTGTACTATAAAAGAAGTAACGTTGCGAGTCACAAATCGTACATTTACTGAACATGAAATTAGCTCACTAGGAAGTATCCATTACAAGAAATTCAAATAGATTTATACCTTCTCAGCACTTGGATTTGGTTGCAATCAGCAAATATCAGTAATTACAATGGTTGGGGCATCTTTTTAGAATGCTGGATAACACGGATCCTAAAAAAAAACAACTTTAGAAGGAAACTAGGGAGAAGAAGGCAAAGTGGTGATCAATTATATGAATGGAAATAGGAAAGCAAGGATAAAGATGGAGAGTAGAGATCAATTATAAGAATGAAAAGAGGAGACCAAAAATAAGACTGGAAAAAAGGAGACCATGAATTAGAATGTATATAGGAAACCAAGGATAAGAATAGAAATGGGAGATCAAGAATAAGAATGGAAAGAGGAGTTCAAGAAAAATAAAGGAAAGAGGAGACCAAGGACAAGATTATAATAACTAGACCAAGGAGAATAAAGCAATGAAGAGTTCAACAATAAGAATGGAAAGAAGAATCTAAGGTAGAAGAATAGGAAGTTGAGTACAAGAGAATAATTGTTTGTTTTTTTATGAAATCTATTCGTCCACCGCTGTGGTCTCGAGATAGGGTGCTGCCTTGTCCGGGTTCGATCCCCGGCCGGGGCAAATTTCCTGGGTGAGGTTTTTTCGTGGTTTTACCTCACCTGTAAAATGAATGTCAGGAAACTTTAAGGCCCAAACGGTTTCCGATCACCATCATTTTCATCAATATCATATTCATCTAGGTTCGATCCCCGGTCGGGGCAGTTTTTCTGGGTGAGGTTTTTATCGGGGTTTTCCTCACCTGTAAGACGAATGTCAGGAAAACTTTAAGGCCCAAACGGTACCCCAAATGATATGGCCATCATCATCATCCTTATCATTAACATCATCATCATTATCCTTCACCGGTGTGGAAAGTAACGGGAAACTACCACACCTACAATTCCCTAGTAAAGCTGCAAGCATAGCATGAAAATACTATGTTTGCAGTGAAGGATCTATGGATGAATATTCATCTAATTAGCATACGTTTAGTTTAAGGCCTCTCCTGGCGCATCATTCCCATCAACATCAACTCTCATATCATCGGGACAGCGTAATCCCGTCTTGTAGGCGCCCCAACCTCAGAAGTGGGTTATACAAATACACCATGCCAGGAGAGAACACCATAAATGTCGAAATGACAACCTGGGGCATTTGGGGGAAAAAATAATCGAAGGATACAGGGAAACAACCAGGTTAGTCACTTTCTTTTTGTCCAAATGGAGTTAGGCATTAATATCTCCTTCACTATTATCCGTATTTAGAAGTTTGAAACAGTAAAAGATACAGCTTAGTCATGTGTTATTTACCTCCAAAGTTTGGTATACAGGTAAGGAAGAATGGATGTTGTACGTTTAATCGGTTCTAAGAAAAAAATTACTTACCGGGATTTTCCTATACCCTTCAATCGAGTTTTGAACTTTGATATTTTGTTTAATTACACTTTTTTTATTTTAACTCTTCTAGGAATCCCAGCTGAATGCCTCCAAAAATTAAATTTTTCAGAATTTAATTTACTTATGGGTTATTATTATTATTATTATTATTATTATTATTATTATTATTATTATTATTATTATTATATCGCGACATTCTCTTTGTAGGTAATGTTGAAAGCACATGTGCACGTTGGCTGCAATGTGTACGAAATACAGTCACAAAAAGAAGAACATCAATCATTCCAGGAAACAGCTAAGGTAAATCACGCCTACTTAATTTATTCTTTTCATTCTTCATGATTTTTTCCTCTATCTTTAACAAAAATTACAATTCAATTCCTTGAGCAGAACACTAGACAGCTACATAGTGACAAACTTTCTAGAATTCGTAACATTTGCTTGTAGGGTATTTTAAAGTTTTTCTATTTGATCTTGATTTCACTTTTTATCTCTGTGAAGGAATCAATTTAATACAATGCCCGTTAGAATTTGTATGCTTAGGTATAAGTTAAAATGCTAGAACCTCCGTATAATAAATTATAAGCCAAGGGCGTGCGCAGACACACACACACACACACACACACAAAGGCCCAAGATTGAGATTTAAAATTCCTCATTTAATATAGTCAATCGATTGATGTATAGTTCGTAAAAATATTAGGCCTATATGAGCACTTTAGTATTAAAATGGGTCATGTCCATTAGGCCTATGTCATATTTCGGGAAAACTGGATATTCTTATATATAATGGTTTATATTATATATTATAAACAGTATATATACACAAATACTTTGTTTTAATAGACACTTTTGAAACACTAGACAAATACAATTATAAACATAACTATATTCTTTATGTTCTCGCACAGTTAGAACAATCAGTGACACTTTAGTTCGTAGTTATTAGGGAACAAAATATATTATATTATTTTTAGTCAGATCATCTTACCTTAATATTAATGTCGATTTGTTCTTGAACATGTATCAAAACATGTTCAAGAACAAATCAACATTAATATTGAGGTAAGATGATCAGACTAAAAATAATATAATTAAAATAGCCTCAAAATATCACTTCCTAAAATTAAATATTAACAAAATATATACTTTATATTCTAATAAAACACAAAACAACGCTATCAAAACATAAAATCAGGTTAACAAAAATGTAAAAACACGCCGTTGCTTGAATTTTGTATAACTACATAAATAACTTCCCTTGAATTTTCTGGAAGTGTATTAATAGTTGCAGCTTGGACTGCTTTTAATAAAATGTTTCGGATGAACCGTGTCCGTCGCTGCGGCATAGTCGGAAGCGTCCCTGCCTTCCACTCCGGCGACCCGGGTTTCGATTCCTGGCGGGGTAGGAGATTTTAAATCTCCACCTTGGGTCTAGGTGTATATCCTGACCTTGTGTCTATATGTGAGAATAAAAGAAAGATAAAATGGTAAAAAAAAGTAGTAGGAAAAACAGTGTAAACGAAAAGAGGGGAAGAAAAAACCGTGAAAATCGCCTTCTCCGCCCATTTTTATTTTAAATTTGCATATTATAAAACTAGCACTCAAAATTGCAGAATATAACAACAGTGTTTGTTGATTTATCGTTCCTTTTTTTTTTCTTTTTTCCAAAGCCTATATTACTCTTTATCGAAACACCGTGCATCCATAATGAATACATTTCATTAAATATAATAATATACAACATACTCTGAACGTAGATAAAATAATGTAGACAACACGTATTAGGTTTAGTGACTTGGTGCTCTTAGAATACTCCCTTCGGTCGTGTTATAACTTGGGCATCTTGTTACTAAACCTCTGCTTTTGTAACTAGTCCTCCAGATAACTTTACGTCATCAATGTGCAGGGAACGTATGATTATGGCTGTCAGCTGTTGAGCGCCGCCTTGGCTCTCAGACAGTCCTGCAAGTTACCCATAGAGGTCAACACTGTGCTCTCTCAGAATCTCTGGCACTCCTGGAAGAGACTTCAGACTGTGGGTCAAGAACAGATGACCAGACTAAGAGTATCTGCCGTATTCCATCGCAGTGTTGAAGAGGTAAAAAAATTACATTGTTTTATTCTAAATTACACAGGCTACAACAGAATTCTATCGACCAACCGTCGCAAGTTCTTTAGAGGGATGTTGACTGAGTGTTTTAATATAAGGAATTCATCGTCTCCGGAGACTTATTGGAGAGTAATGTGATGTTGATGTGTTGGATACATTTTCGAGGTACCATGCCATCGGACTCTGTTTTTTGACTAAATTCTTTACTTAATTTTAGTTTTTCCATTATACCAGTTTTTGGTATTCCTCTTTACCTAGGCATTCTATTTCAGAGCTTTATTTGGTATACTGTCTAGTTTTCTTCTGAAGTGCATCCGGTCCACTTCCATTTACGATATTTAAACTCCTTCCAGATTTTACTTTGTGATGTTATCTTCGTTGATATGGTTTTTGGTCACGAGATTCTTAAAATAAATTTCAGGCATCTGTTTATACCTTTTTCTTAAGTGTCACTAGAGTCCAATGCGGACTTTTCCATATATATATATATATATATATATATATATAGGGTGAATCAAAATTAATAGCGTAAACTGATACTGTTAAAAATGTACGATAAAAGTTCTAGTATACATGCGTTCGCAAACGAGCGCTGTGCGAGATAATTACAAATATGTGCTTACAAGCCGCCACTTACTTCATTAAGAAACATCGTCCTAATTATTACAAATTAATTTGAAAAGTAGATTTTTCGTTTAATTGCCATTCCATGTTGCCTCAAAATGACTCATTCACCCACCAAGGAATACAATGATTACTTTACCTGTTATTCAGTATTATTGTCCACTCGTACCTATTAAAGGAGGTGTTCAAAGTGTCGTCCTTGCATCTGGTTGCAATATTGGGCTCGGGACTCTCCCCAGTGAGTTTCGATATGATGTTTTCAACGCAGGTCTATTAATTTTGCTCTAATAATTTTGATTCACTATATATATATATATATATATATATATATATATATATATATATATAGCCTATATACTTTTGACTTTTCACATTGCTACAGAATACACTTAATTTATTTCTAGTTCAGATTTGTTGGATCTGTGTATGGGCGTCAATTGTGAAAATACTCCATGCCTCGACAGCCCTAGAAGGCCCTTGGCTGGCCTCACATCCACATGTATTTATTACAGAAGTGGATCATCTAGCTAATATAGGGGTAACATGTGATCGGCATGTTGGGTCCCCAGCCGTTATAACTGCTTTCCTCACCTAGAGCCGTTATTTATTGTAGCTACGCAAATTCCTCACGATGGGAACCGGTCCCATAATTGGCGAAATTCCATAAGAAAATTTATTTCCCATGGGACTTGAACCAGTTCTGCGCCAAGGTATCACTCGGCTACAGCGCGGGACAATTATGTAAATACAGCTTTTATTTTCTAATTTTGGCCTTTTCCTCGAGTCTCTTTCTTTTTATATATCATGCTTAGTAAATAATTAAATTGGTCAAGTAGCCTATTGATTATTTCTGATTATATGGTTATACCGATAATTCACGGCCCAGGGTCTCATTTGTAAAAGCAGGTTGCACCACTGGCAGGTTGAGAATGGGGTTTGGATAGGAGAGGTTGCGAATAAACTCTCTCTGTCCCTTCGAATTTAGGCCGCGGTGATCTAGTGGTTATGTACCTTGTCTCTAGTCCCGAGGATCGCGATTTAAAACCCGGCTGGGGTCGATAGATTTTTTTAGGATGGAAAAAATCGAAGAACGAGTTCTCCGGCAAGGACTTTAAGCTGTAGGTCCTGAGACTGAAGAATTTCAGGCTCTTAAAAGAACATCAAGCCTGAAAAAGAGGTCTCTGAACAAAATTTAACTGATCTTCCTACATGCAAATAATACATTAGTTAAGATTTAAATTAAAATTCTAATTATAAAACTAGATTTGAAGTGAGGTATAAGAATTTTAATTAAAAATCTTAAATTAAACTTCTTAGTAATCTTTCGTATACAAATTCAATACATTAGTTGCCTACTAGATATGTCATCTACCACATGTCACTCACTGACATATTTAGGGAAATAAGCGTTAATTAAATTAGCTTGATCAAGAAAACTCGTTAAAAGGGGAGGTAAGTCTAGACTCAAAGACTGCAAAAGCCAAAGAGAAAGAGGACCCTCTCGAATGGGCTCAATAGAAGTGCTTTGGAAATATTAAATTGGAAACTATTAAGGAAAAGGCCATTATGAAGATAGTCTGTAATATGAGTGAATCTTAGGGAACTATATCTCGGAGATATGAAGGTTTCAATGGTTGTGGATAGGGACCGTAGAGGACCTTAGTAAATGTGACTTTGAACCCACGTGTTCCAAAAGATTACCAGATAAGTTAGTAGTAAAAGTACTGATTTGAAACATTTAACTTTGCTTTTCTGTATACATTGTATTTAGCACTGCAATCAGCTGAGAGAACTAATGGACTCTGTGAAGGCGTTGTGCCCCGGTTCCAGACTGCACAAGTTCCTCAACAGCAGAGAACGATTACTTCTGGAGGTCGGCCGCATGGTGAGACTTGGTAGACTTCTCAGAACTCGACTCCGAGAACCACTGTGTTCAGAACAAACGTAAGTACACTTCTACATATGTATATCCAACTCTTCATGGTACCTTTACCTTGCTCGTAGTGGAGTGGCTTGCGTGCTTAAATGACCCCGAAAGTTATGCCGGCGCGGCGGTGGTATTGTTGATGAAAGGGTTACCCATGCCGGAGAGGTCGAAGGCGATAAGCCAGAAGAAAATAAGTACCTTGGTCGAATTAGTGACGATCCTTCAAGTAAAAATATAGCCGTCAAAGAAACGCGGACATGGATTCCATGGGATAAAAATTTTTCGGAAGTAAAATAGTCCTCCACTCGGTTCTCCGGACGGGGACTACTTCAGAGAGATCCATGCCAATGCATTGGCTCAGAAGAGGGATGTGTGGAGAGCTTATGTCCGCGCGGTCGTGAACCTAAGGGTTCGAAGGTGCCAATGAGTTAGTTAGTAAGTTATGTATATCTAACAGTCAAAAACTTTTATTTCTCTCCAGTTCATAACATGCGTTGTCATTTCAAATAATGAAGTTCAAGAAATAAAATAAGTAATTTCCTGGTTGGAACATATATTCATAGTAATGAAAAAAAATCAGTGGTAAACCAGCTAGTAAAAAAAGATAGGATACCAAGACTTGGTTGGATGATGTAGAGGATAACTTAAGAAGAATGATTATTAAGAGCACACTTAAGGCTTTGGAAAGGCAGGAATGGAATGTCATTATAAGACTGCGGTGTTTAATGGAATGTAACTCCATTGAGCAATAGAACATAGTATCTCGATATTCTGTTCTCCCATACAGACCATAAATTTGTCTAGGGATGTTTCTATTCTATCAAGTATATATACTAGTATTTCTTGTAATTATTCTGACAGTCTAGATGCATAAGACAGAGAAGTATTGATAGGTGTTGTTTATGTTTTAAATCTTAGTGCTTAATCTTTATTATTACTAGAATGAGAAATTATATGAAGTTTCATGTTTTAAAAGTGTTAGTCAGAGAGCAAATTAGCAAAACAAGACAAGACATGGTGTTGGAGGAGCAGAGCCATTCTTTGTACGCTCATACCCATTGTCCCCAGGCCCGCCGAGCGCACAATCAGTTTGACCTGGGTGCACACTCAGCAACCAGGAGGAATCAACCAACAGGGCCCGTGGTCTGTCCCTTCCGGCTGCTTTATGCCCTCTTCAGCCCATAGATATCGTTTTATAGTTGATGGTAGAGCGACGATCTAGCCGCCAGTCATAATTACCTGTAGATCAAGAGACAAAGATCAAGTCACAAATTTCTAGTGTTTATTATTTAGGCCTAAATGTGACGGATCGCAGTGGAAACGGAATCTTATATAGGCTAACTGTTTATTTACTAGGTAGGCCTATATTGTATATTTGGACACACATTTAAATGGTTTCTTTGTGTTCGTTTTTTATGATTTATTTAAAATATTAAATTAATTAAACCAACTGATACATCCTATAGGATACATTGAATTAAGGATTAATAATATTTACATTTCATGATGCGTAGAATCGAATGGACTAAAGAAAAATGTAATATTTCATAGTACTGTAGCAAAATCTTCATAAAATGCCCTATTTTAATGACGATTTTATATTGCTCTTGTCTTTCAGTATTTAAAATAAAATCCATTCTTTCTAAAATTAGCAATGTTTTCGAAGGTAAAACCATAATTATACGCCCATCATTACAAAATGTAGCGCGATAGAAACAGGCCGTGTACTCCCATCACATCGTGTTACGTGGAGCATATTCTCTCGGCATTCTAAACAAATCTAACAGACAAATGTTACAGACTGTTAATGTAGAGAAACGTCTGTGTATCGACAACAGAATTGACAATTTGCTATTGTTGTATGTAGGCCTAGGCCTACATTTACTGGATTTAAATAGGCTACATGTCTACCTACACTGGCCTAACAACCCAATCTTGGGCTTTAGCCTCTTCTTTATTAGGAATTACTAGACCTAGTTAAGTTAGTTAATCTTAAGATAAAAATTAAAAATTAAAATGTATCTGTTGCCAAGGTACCGTCATCCTCAACTCCGTTAAAATAATGTATTTAAAATATTATTAATTGGAAGTCTTTCGGAAGTTAACTTCCATCATCAGCAGGATGAGTATGCGCTACTAGTTGTTGTATTTAATACGCTGTAGACGTCGATGGTCTTGAGACTCAGGACCCGTAGCTTAAAGTCTCTCCCGGAGGACTTGTTTCTTGGATTTTTCCATCCTAAAAAATCTACCGACCCCGGCCGAATTTGAACCCGCGACCCTCGGGAGCAGAGGTAAGGAATATAACTACTAGTCCACCGCAGCCGATATTTAAATATATTTACACAATGTAAATAAAAATCATGCCAATCAGTTCCTAGACTAAATTTTGTCGGTACTGTATTTCATGGAATGCTGTTAAAATCAAAATACTGTAAACATCTTTATTTCTTGAGCCCAAACAATGAGGGTTTCTTGATCTCATTTATTTGCTGGTACGTACACCAATAACTTACGTAGAGCCCTATATATATATAATGATTTTAGAAAATAATAGCTTCATAATACGTTTGTATCATAATTTTCATATTTATCATATTTTGTTATGATTTCATATGTTGGTATATTTTCATCATATAATTATAACCAATAAGATGTTACACGATAGTTAATGTTCCAGTGAGTTTTTATAGTTTTTCTTTTTAATTTCATCGAATGAACTTGAGATAATAAGAATAATAGGAGGGTAAAGACCCATGTTATTACGAGATATCAGCCGAATCTTAACCATGCGTGACAGCTCGAGAACATGCGTGTGATACTCATTTCCGTTATAATCTGAGTCACCTCAGAGCCATGGTGCTTTGTACAAAAATAAATTATGAGATTCCATCCATCCATAGTAATTCTGCCCGAGGGCATTTTCATGCTATGCTTTGCAGCTTCTAGGGAATTATAGGTGTGGTAGCTTCCCGTTGCTTTCTACACCGGTAAATGATGATAATGATAAGAATGATGATGATGGCCGGATGATTTTCGGGGACCGCTGGGTCCTAAGCTTCCTGACATTTGTCTTATAGGTGAGGAAAAATCCCCCCAAAAAAAACTCACCCAGGATCCTGTCCCAACCGGAAATCGAACCCGGGCCTGCCGCGTGACAAGGCATCACGCTACCTGGAGACCACAGTAGTGGACATTATGAGATTGTGAAGAAATAATTAGATGAAATTACTTGAATGACATAGAATGTACCTCTCACTACTTACAAGTGAACTGTCAACCATTGCATTCCGAAACCTAACTTTAAATTTCTCCAAGAGAATGTTGTAGTGTACCAAGGCCATGTTCAAAAAAAATTATCCGCCGTGTTTAACTACAAGGTACAGAAATCGAAACCAGAATTCAGCAATGGCATCCCACTATACGGAGCAGTTGGACTCCCTGAATTAATTAGAGCGGAGTGGAGTGATGCGGGACGCGGCTCGGTTGCCAGGTAGTGAGATTTATCCCATCTACCAATTCAGTAGTTATATTACTTCCCTACAACTTAAATGAGACATTTGATCCTTGATTTTAGTGCCTTACAATTAAAGATGGCAGATGACTTTATGGACACGGCCTTGGTACGTCACAAAGGCTTCTCTGGAAGAAATTTCAAGGCAGGTTTCGGCATGAAATAGTTGACAGTTTCCTTATTATATATATATATATATATATATATATATATATATATATATATATAGCTTTATTTTACCTGGCAGAGTTATGGCGTTAAGGCCTTGTCTGGCACTCAACCAAGTTTTAAAAAATACAAAAAAACAGTCTTACATCTAAATTACAATAAACATAAACGATTACATGTTATATATACAATACAGTTATTATTTATAATGTATTTTGATTTACTCTAGATTTAACGAATTAAATATAATAGGTAAAAAAACGAGAAAAAATATTAATGACATAGTATAAATTTAAATAAATAGAGAAAAAATAATGATTTATTAGACAACAAGTAACTGTATAAGACCGACTTAAAAGTGCCAAGTGTGCGGCAACCCCTGATATCTTGAGGAAGGAAATTCCAGGAGCGGGCAGTGGCTACTGTGAAGGAAGTAGAATAAGAGGAAGTGCTATGAAGAGGGATTGTTAGCAGACTGTTATCTTGTGACCTAGTCTTAATATTGTTGTAAGAAGATACCTTCTCAAATCTGGACGACAGGTAGCTAGGAGTGTAGGAATTCAGAAGCTTGTAAAGTAGTGAAAGAGAGTGCAATTTACGTCTGTCATTAAGACGGAGCCAAGAGAAGTATTGAAGTGTTCGGAAATATGATCATGTAACACTAGCCGGATATTGAAAATTGAATCGAACGCAAGCTTCAGGAACACGCGCCTCGCTTCAGTCTCTGCGACAAGTCATAGTCTAGATAAAAACGTCACAATAATCGAAGTGTGGCAACACAAAGATTCTGTTTACAAAAATATTTTAAATAGATTAAAAAAGTCAATCCAAGTTTATTAAACCCTACAAAACATAATAAATAATTTAAAGACAACGGCAAAAGAATCGTTGTTAGGCCAGTTTAAATATTCTATCTGCATTGAGATAGATCCAGAGAATTGCCTGCTTACAATGTATTGTCTTTACCAATTACGCTAACTCGAGATCCCAGTCTATACCGTACAATGTTTTTATACAGAATGTCATTAATTTACACGTTTGACCCATTTGAGATTGGTGGAATCTGTTGCAATATGGGGAAGTGAGGTATGGGCAATTAATAAGTACTACAAGAATATAATAATAGCTCTAGAAATGGATTATTTACGCAGAAATGCCAGAAAATCAAAATTAGAACACGTTAAACATAAGGAAATTAGAAACATAATGGAAGCAGAAGGAAGCATAATTGAAAGAATTGAGAAGGAATTAAAATAGTTAGGACATATTTTAAGAATGGAAGATGAGCGATGGCCGAAACAACTATATCAATGGCAGCCGACCATAGTGAAGAAAAAAGGGAGACCAACGTTAACTTTGAAGGAAAGCATGAGGATAGCAATGCAAGCAAGAGGGTCAAGCATTGGATATGCCCAAGTTCGTCAGCTTTGGAAGTTTGACATGGGAAGACGGCAGCAGCTGTATAAAACCCGAAAATAGATAGTGCCTTACAGTTATAGATGGCAGATAGACCTATTTGTTTCAACATGTTAAAATTTTTATTATAATAATAAGTTCTTTTAGTATCATTTTAAGCATTGTTTATATTAACAAAGATAATGGGATGCGTTAGTGAAAACAACGTTCGAGTCCCTTTAAAGTGTACAGCAAGAACATGACAAGACAACACTTTCATCCTGTGACTTCTATAACCCGCGATACGGATATATCAGAGAAGATGCCGTACAGACAAGGCGTTTATTATTTTAGTATTTAATGGAATAATAATAATAAATAATAATAATAATAATAATAATAATAATAAATACGTTATATAACGGAAATGTACACTCAATGACAAATGAGGGGCATTTAGAAGAAGTGGCTGAATTCAAATACCTTGGAACAATAATTACAAAAATAGGAATGAGTTGTTAGAGAAAAATTCTGCTCAATTCTGGAAATGCTTGCTATTATGCATTACAAGGACTCTTGTCATCTCAACTTCTCTACAAAAACATTAAATAAAAAAATACATAAGATAATTATACTTCCAGTTTATGGATGTGAAACTTGGATTTTTATTTTAGGGGAGGAGAAAAGATTACGAGTATTTGAGAAGTTCTTAGGATTTTTTTTATCAAAAAGAGAAACAAACTAATTAACAGTACACCACATGTTCTTTATGGGAAACCAGATAAAAATATTAAGACTGCGATTGGCAGGACATAAGCCACGAATGAATATGAAGAAGGGCATGGAAACTTCTTGTAGGTAAACCAGACGGAAAACTGTCAGTAGATATGCCAAGAATGATTTGGGATAATAACATTAATCACGATATGAGGGAAGGAAATTAAACAGGTGTGATTTGATTTGAAAACATTAGCTGTGAATATGGATGTATGGAAAGTTTATGTCCGTTCGGTCATGGGCCTAGGGTTCGATAGTATCAGTGAGTTAGTTAGATATTTCGTTGGTTTTTAATTTATAATACGAAAAGAGGACGAGTTAATGTCTGCAATGTTTTCACGAAGTAATGACACACAAAAGTGCGGAAACTGTGTATTTTTGTCTGTTTGCATCTAATTGCATCATCGCCAGATACATCTCCCAGTTCCTGAATTACTTCAACTCCTACTCACAAACAAATTGTTCGATCCCAGCTTTTGTCACGACATGAAATCAAGATTTAATAGATTTAAAATTTACAGTGAACCACCGTTGAGGTTGTTTTATAATAAATTAAAAAATAAATTAACACCTCAGATATCAGTCGTCCTCAACATAAAATTAATTTAAACTGTGAACTACTTGTTCCATTTTCAACAGCTGTATTGGTACCGATTGTTTTTGACGAGCATAACTATATGATTTTTTTGTTAGCCCTTATTTCCCTCAACAAGATTAAGGCGCTCTCCCCCTATAGGGAAGAAATTGAACCATGCTAATTTAGTTACACTTGTTTTCGTATAGATGTCATTGGAGTGACCCGTGGTCAGCGTTCCACCTCATCCGATATCTAGGAAACCAAATTAGTACTAGGACGGGAAAATTCGATAAATTTTGTTTAGAATCATTTTTATTCAGGCTTGAGGATCTTTTACGAGCCTGAAAATCTTCAGACTCAGTACCCACGGTTTAAAGTCCCTCCCGGAAGACTTGCTCCTTAGATTTTCCATCCTAAAAAATCCATCGACAACGGCCGGGTTTGAATCCGCGACCCTCGGGATCAGAGGCAAGGAGCATAACCACTACTAATCCATCACGGCCGATACTATGTAATAATGAAGTGTAAATAAGGAGTTAGATAGAAGTTATATATTTTACTCGTACATATCAGGTCATTAGAGTTCCAATTCAAAGCTGGTGTGAAAGTTAGCCTCTTCTTTAAATTTAAGGTTCTTATTTTTTTATGGCACGACAGACCTAGAAGGTCATTGGCCTACCAGCCGGCTTCTGGCATCACATCTACATGTGTTAATCACAATCGTCCTGTGAGTGTAGGGGGTGACATGTGGTCACCATATCGGGTCCCCTAGTCGTTATAGCTCGTTTCCTCAACATGGAGCCGCTACCCAAATACTACATGGTGCTGGGTGGGGACTCGTCCCACATTGACCGAAATTCCATGAGAAAATGTCTTCCTCTTTGGAGACCCGAAAAAGAGCAAGTCCCATAGCTCTGCGCCAAGGCAACTTGCCTTAACCAGTCGGCTTCGACGGGGCACAAGGTTCTTATATATGTAGCAAATGAACAGCCTCATTGGTTAGTAGTCAGAACTTCTGACTACAGTTCATGAGAGTCCCGGGTTCGATTCCCGGTCAGACCGTAGGATTTTTTAAGGGGATTATTCCCGTAGTCGCCTAGGGTCTGTATATAGGCTAAGTTAAGGCGTGGTTTAAGGGCATTCTTGGAGCTTCAATATCATTCATAACCTATCATATAATCGGGGTTTTATATATATATATATATATATATATATTGTGTATAATGACGTAAATTTAATGGATCCATCCATAGTAATTCTGCCCGAAGGCAGGTCCTTCACTGCAATCATAGCATTTTCATGCTATGCTTGCAGCTTTACTAGGGAATTGTGTAGGTGTGGTAGCTTCCCGTTGCTTTCCACACCGGTGAAGGATGATGATGATAATGATAATGGTAAGGATGATAATGATAAGGATGATGGCCATATGATTTCGGGGACCGTTTGGGCCTTAAAGTTTTCCTGACATTTGCCTTACAGGTGAGGAAAAACCCCGATAAAAACCTCACCCAGAAAAACTGCCCCGACCGGGGATCGAACCCGGGCCCGCTGCGTGACAAGGCAGCACGCTACCTCGAGACCACAGCGGTATATATATATATATATATATATATATATACCTATATCCATTAAATTTATGACGTTATAAAACAGAATGGAATAATGGATTTTTATTGCATTTTTAAAGGTTTCCGCTGTACAGCTTTCAACCTTTCAGGTTTCCTCTCTTCCCACTGTTCGTTCTTCAAAGCTTCGGTATGTTAGTGGTACCATACTCTTTTCCAGTTCCAAAGTTCGCGGGTTCAGTCACACCTAGGGTCAAATGATTTTTTTTGGGAGTACAAATCATGCGTCTGGCTTCTTTCGAAAAGGAAGTACAGCCATGGGTTACGTGTCATAAATATGCGGAACGTAAAATAATCTCCAGACTGAAATAAGGAGTGTTTGGACCAAAGAGAGACAAACAGACAGTTGATTGGAGAAGACTGCATAAAAGTAAGCCACATGAACGTCATGGGAAACCAGATGTAATAAGTAAAGTTAAACCTCATAGACTGAGACGGCCAGATATGTGGCACGAAACGGGAATGATAGAGGAGTACGGAAACTTCTTGAACGAAAATCAGAGGGAAAACACCATGTAGGTAGGCCAAGAATGAGATGGGAGAATAGCATTAACCATGATTTGAGGGAAATAAAATAATACAGAAGAGGATTATAAAACTTTGGCTCAAGATAGGAAAGTATGGAAAGGTAATGTCCGCGGGGCCATAAACCTACGGGTTGAATAATGCCAGTGAGTGTGAGTGTGTGAGCGAGATTTATTCAGCCTTTACGCTCCCTGATTTGAATGATGACACGTGGTGCAAAACAATATTATTAAATGAACTAGTAACTAAACAAAGATTTCCTTCAACACCAACCCTTCCATATTGAGTATTTTGAGTTTTCGATGCCAAAACATCTGTTAGGCAAGTAAGATATTACATGGACAGGAAATTCGATTTGCCGAGAGAACTAATTTAGGCTTGAGGTTATTTTACGATCCTGAAAAATCATCGTATTCTGGACTCACGGCGTAAATTCCTTGTCACAATTTTGTCGCTTGAATTTATCCAAGTTTAAAATTACGACAGTTGAATTTGATTATCTTAGACGAAGCCTTAAAAAAACAAGACAAGATAAAATAAGAAATGAATTCCTTGGAGAGAAAATAATGTCACCATATCTGTTGTTAAGAGGGTTGAAAATCAAACGTTTAAATGGTATGGCCATGTACAAAGAATGGAAAATGAAAGATGGGGAAAAAATATATACCAATGGTCACCCCATGGAATAAATAAACGTGGCAGACCAAGGTGGATGATAAGAATTTGGAAGAAGGAGATTGGAATGATAGAAATAAATGGAAACCGAAGACGGCAAACCTATAAGTGGGGGAAAGTCGAAGAAAAAGAACAAGAAGAAAGATTTATCCATCCTAAAAAAATACATTGACCGGGATGGGCTTGAACCCGCAATCCTCCGAAAAAAGGAAGGTACATAATCCCTAGACACCGAAACCGAGGCTAAATAGCATAACTAACTATAAATCAAAACGTTAAAATGTAGCCTATACCTGGTAGGTACCGTCGTCCTCATCTAGGTTAAAGTTTTATTTTTTAAGAACTGTTGTAAACCGACTTCTTTCATCAGCAGAAGAAACATCAATAGTTAGCAACACAAATTTCTTCTCATGATGATGGAAGCCGGTTTTCGAAAGACCTACAGTTCTTAATTTTTTAATTTTTAACTTAGTTGAGGACGACGGTACCTACCAGGTATATATTTTAACATTTTGCTTTATGACTACTTAGTACCTGAACGGAATTTTAGTATGTATTTTATAAGTAACAACTAACTCACTGGCACAATCGAACCAAAACGAATTCATGGTCACGTGGACATAAGTTTTCGGTACATCCCTATCCTGAGCTAATGTTTTCCAATCATCCCTTGTATAATACACATCGTTCAAATAAATAAATAAAATATCCTCAACTCGTGTCCAACTCAGGATCGGGTCGAGGAATGAGATGAGATGAAGCCCCTATATTTATAGAAGTCTGTGAACGGCAAGAGAACCGGCCGACAAATCCTGACGCGCCATTACAGGGGCGGAAGAATGCAATGAAACGAAATGAGTGAGATGAACATGGAGAAATGATGGAATGAAATTTGTGACAGGGGAAAACAGGAGAAACCCCGAGAAAACCTGCTCAAGCTCCGTTTCGTTCACCACGAAACCCACATGGAGTGACCGAGACTCGATCTCATGACCCCAACGGTGAGGGGCGAGCGCCACGGAGCCGCCTTTACATCGTTCAAATCATGATTAATGTTATTCTCCTACTTCGTTCTTAGCCTACCTACTGCGTGCTTCATCTCTGGTTTCCTACAAGAAGTTTTTACTTCCTTTAAATGAAAATAGGTTAAACAGCAGAGTTAAATAAAATAAAAAACTACTGTACTGTCAATCAAGCGGGGCCGCCATAGATTAGTCCAACTCAGGGTCGGGTCGAGGAATGTGATGACCAAGAACATGTGTTGGAAGAGCATGTACCTATACACACCCGGCCAGCCAAGCGAGCACTCAGTTCGACCCGTGCGCCACTCGGCAGCCGAGAGGAATCGACTTGCACGGTTATTCCCGTAGCCTGTCCCTTCATGCTGCTTTAGGGTCTTATATGCCCTCTTCAGCTCGTTGATATAAATATGTCGACGTTAGAATGATAATTTGTTGCTGGTCGCAACTAGCCGCAGATTAGGAGACAATGGTCGGACATTATCAAGCCTTTAGCGCTGGTCGCCGCTGATGGTCTTAAGTTGACTATTTAACTCATGCCCCAAATGGGAGTCAACGACCAATCACGTTTCAATGATTTCTGTTTTACAACCAATCAGAGTCGTGTTTCACCAAATATTTATCAGTGTTATAATTACCATATTAAAGAAAGCTCCTCCCTACAATATTGCGTTCCTTTGGCAATAAATAGTATGATCTGGTTGCAGTGATAAACAAATGAAGCAGTAGAAGTGTACCTATCGTTTCTCATTTGTTTTCAAACATCGCCGTTTACATTAAATATATAAATATTTTAAAATAACTATAGTTAAATAATGATTTGTGAGTAAACAGCTTAATTTTATTCGTTAAATAGTCCTAACAAATGCCACTCTTGATTTCCAAATTCTCTAGATAAATTCACTCCTCACTTCGTGAGTCGTGAATTTATCGATAATTTGGAAATCACTCGTGGCATTACTTATGATAATCTAGTTTGCTGTTCTAAGTCGCCAAGAGAAAGACCGCGACCACTACGGCCGCCGCCAAGCACCAAAGGGACAAAGACGGGAGGACGAAATGCCGGCCAAACCAGAAACGGCTCCTTTCAGGATAAGCTGATCTGTTGCGGAATTTTGAATTTTGAAAATATTTTGGGATGTAAAATTTACTGGTGGACTCTAAGGAACCACTCCGACATTTGTCTAAAAGCTATGGAAAACCGTCTAAAACCTTAGCAGAATGGCTGGAAGTTAGTGATATATAATAAAATAATTTGGAAAAAAATAAATTAATAAAATTAATCGTCGAAAGAATGAGATGACTTGAAGCTCCCATATTTATAGAGGTCTGTAACTACATGGGTCCCGACCGACCACTCCTGAAGTATCGTCACAGATGCAGATGAATTAAATGAAACGAAATTAATGAGATGGATATGGAGAAACGGTGGAATGAAATTTGTGACAGGGAAAAACGGGGAAAACCCCGAGAAAAAACTGCCCAAGCTCCGTTTCGTTCACCACGAAACCCACATGGAGGGACAGAGACTCGATCTCGGAACTCCAACGATGAGAGGCGAGCGTCTAATCACTTGAGACACGGAGCCGCCGCCATAGATTGGTGGTTATGGCAATTCTCTACAAGCCGGAAGATCGAAGGTTCGAGTCCCGGTGGAGTCAGGACTTTTAAAGTGTCACAAACCTTCTGGCGGCACTGTGACCCAGGGGTCGACTCAGCCTCTAACAGAAATGAGTTCCAAACGCTTGTTGTTTGGGTAAAGGCGGTCGTCACGCAGAACTGAAAACCGGGCTGACATCAAGTGCCGATTATATATAAAAAGTGGGAGCCGTAACCTCCTCCTACCCGCAAGGGCTTCCTAAGGCCTGTAGTGAGATCACTTTACCTTTTACTATCAATCATGAGTCCCGAACCCACTAATAAGACAATAATAAAGGGGTTAAGAAACTGTGATATGGCGGAATTGTAAAGTTGGCACTTGTCGGAGTCGAGAAAAAGGTGGAATCCCAATATAAACCTCTCACGTGTCGTCATGAAGCCGCAGCGCACAGTGTTAGGCATGGAGTGAAGTGAACCACAGGCAACATCGCTAATGTAAGTACGTCATTTCACACCTGCTTAACTAATTGTCTATTAATTTATATCTCTACTGCCATCCAACCATGACTTCTTTTAACTAACTGGAAATGTTGAATCAATTTTAAAATTAAAAAGAACTCTCCGTAATTTATTTTTACATCTCATTCCTATTTGTAATTATTGTTCCTAGGTATTTGAATTCAGCCACTTTTTTTAAATGCATTAATTTGTCATTAACCGTCCATTTCCATTATATAGTATATTCCTATGTGTAACCATACATTTAATTATATTGATGTTTACTTCCATTCTTAATGTATTATTCGCTAGAATGTGCGTATTGGTTCTTAGCATCTCCTCGCTATCCCTTAATAATACTACATCATAAGCATAAACTGACAGCTTATTAATACCATTGAGCTGTAGGCCTTCTATACAAATATACGCATACGAATAGCATAAACATATAAATACAATATATATATATATATATATATATATATATATATATATATATATATAAATGTGTGTGTGTGTGTGTGTGTGTGATGAGATGCACAAATAGCCTAAATTAAACACGGGGTGAATTCCGGAAATGCGTGCTATTATGCATTACAGAGACTCTTGACATCGCAACTCATTAAAAAAAAACGTTGAACTGAAAATATATAAAACTATTATTCTACCAATTATATTATATGGATGTCCACCGCTGTGGTCTCGAGGTAGCGTGCTGCGTTGTCATGCAGCGGACCCGGGTTCAATCCCCGATCGGGGCAGTTTTTCTGGGTGAGGTTTTTATCGGGGTTTTTCCTCACCTGTAAGACAAATGTCAGGAAAACTTTAAGGCCCAAACGGTCCCCGAAATCATATGGCCAACATCCTTATCATTATCATCATCATCATCACCATCATCGTTCGCCGGTGTGGAAAGCAACGGGAAGCTACCACACCTACAATTCCCTAGTAAAGCTGCAAGCATAGCATGAAAATGTTATGATTGCAGTGAAAGACCTGCCTTCGGGCAGAATTACTATGGATGGATATTATATGGATGCGAAACATGGACTCTTACTTTAAGAGAGGAAAAGAGATAACGAGTATTTGAGAATAAAGTTCTTAGGAAAATGTTTGAACCAAAGAGAGATGAACAGACAGGCGAATGGAGAAGACTAATTAACAGTGAGCAACAAGATTTTTATAGGAAGCCAGATATAATAAGAACAGTGAATTCTCGTAGACTGCAATGGGTAGGACATATGGCACGAATGAGGAATGAAAGACGTGCATGGAAGCTTCTTGTAGGAAAACCAGAAGGAAAGCGCCCAGTTGGTAGACCAAGAATGAGATGGAAGAATAGCATTATCTATGATTTGAGGGAAATACATTATACAGGGAATGATTGGAAAACATTAGCTCAAGATAGGGATATATGGAGAGCTTATGCCCACGAGGCCATGGACCTATGGTTTCGATAGTTGCAGTGAGTTAGTTAGTTAGTTAGTACTGTGTGTGTACGTGTTTGCGTGTGTTTGTGTCTTAATATTATAGCGGCCGCAGTTTTTTTTATTTTCGCAACAAAACTCAGTATATATAGTTATGGTCATTTTTGGTGTCTACTAAGTAGGAGTGATGGAAATGTGTAAAAAAAATAATTGTTCATGAGAACAACCACAATAGCTATATTCCATCGAAATTTGCTAATATTTTATACGGATATCTAATTTTATTTGATTCGGTCTGTCCTAATATATTTGTTTCACAGTACAGCTAATCAAACAAAATACTAATGAATAGTAAAGAAAAGGCCACGAACTTTGAGCATGTGTGTGTGTGTGTGTGTGTGTGTGTGTGTGTGTGTGTGTGTGTGTATGTGTGTGTGTTTGCAACAAAAATCGGGATATGCCATTGAAATAAATCGAGAAAGTTATTCTAAAAAGTCAGCAAACTTCGACTATTAGGAGTGGGTATTACATAATATTCGAAATTTTAAATTCACTCTAGCGGCCGCCATGTTTGTTTTCTCTAACTGAAACTGAATACATAGGATTTAACTAACAAAAGAGAGACATAAAATCCAGTAAAATCAAACCATAAATTGGTTTTGCTGAAGAATTCACTTAGTATACGCAGTTACTGGTGACGAACTTTTTTTTGTATGTTATTTTTTATTGTTTGAAGTCATGACGCCTCAAGGTTACTGGAACTTGCACCGAACAATGTATTATGCGCATTGATTGTTTTTACAGAACTGTAAAGATACAACACAATCTCAAAAAAATATGAATGCTCAGTGAATAATATCACACAATCGTACCAATTCAATGGAAAAGATCGACTTTTTACTTCTGCAGATTTTTTTTTCCTTTTATACCGTAAATAACGTTTGAAATTCCTGTTATGTTGGTAAAGTTCCTTTTACATTATCATTTGACCCGCAAAATTCTGCATAGATAAACAGTGTACGGCGAAAAAATAGAGAGAGAGAGAGAGAGAGAGAGAGAGAGAGAGAGAGAGAGAGAACTTCTGTTCAATGTACCTAAGACAAACTCCATGGCGTGACAGGCCTAGAAGGCTCTTGCCTCACCAACCGGCTGTGCTGATCTCACATTATGTTAATCATCTATCTCAGCGGTCTCCAACCTTTTTCGACTCGTGAATCCCTTCCAGAACGATCTGAGTTGGGTGAAACACTGACTTTTAAATAGGCCTACACATAAAAGTAGACATGCATAAAATTTAATTTCAAGAAAAGGTTTAATAACCTTAACCTTGATGGTTAAAATCTAAAGTTACTCTAGTTACGGCTTGAAGGTTACACAACGTTTTAGGTCTAGTTGCAATAATAATTACAAGTTTTCATTCTACTTAGTCACTTCTTCCTTGGAATTCAGTGAGAAGGTTTCCATATCACAGAGCTTTGAAGTCAGGAAGCACAGAAGTTAAATAAAGTCTCTAATCGCTTTGAGCACAAAGTCTGTTTCTGTATTTATTTTTTAAATAGGCCTGAGAAGAAAACGACTTTTTGCACAAATAGGGGTATACATATGTAACAAGGGGCATTGTAGGTTAATTTAATATTTTAAAATAATGATAATAATAATAATAATAATAATAATAATAATTATTATTATTATTATTATTATTATTATTATTATTATTATTACAATGCCGCAGAAATGAAGAAAACAATAATATGCATAATCTCGAAATATCCCATCACGGAAAAGTTTTGGCTCCCTTAAAATATTTTGCGAACCCCCAAGGGATTCGCGAACCACAGGTTGGGAAAGGATGATATAGCTAGTATAGGGATGACATGTACTCAGCATGTCGGGTCCCTTAACCGTTATTTTTTTTTTACCTGATATAAATAAAACAAAATTGCTTTAATTTATGACTAGCCATTCACAGACACCATCGAAACTGTATGTTCATGGCCGTGCGAACATAAGATCTTTGTATATTTCTGTTCTGAGCTTATGTTTTCCAAACATTTCCTGTATAATTTACCTTGCTCAAATAATGCTTAATGTTGTTCTCCCATCTCATTCTTGGCCTACCTACTGGGCGCTTTGTTAATATTTATATATTTAATGTAAACGCCGATGTTTGAAAACAAATCACAAATGTGAGGTTATGTTCATTCACTGCAACTTGATTATATTATTTATTGCCAAATAGGATCGCAGTATTGTAAGAGAAGTAATGAAGAATTGTAGCGGAGAAGTAATGAAACACATCAAACTGTGTATTATAATAAACATTATAGGTTATTAACTTATTTTTTTTAGTAAACAACTCAGATGAATCAAGGAATCTGTTCATTATTTGCTATATTCAATGTATTTGTTGGAGGAAAATAACGCTCTGACCTGTTCAGAATATTAAAAAAGGAAGAGCTTTGTTTATCACAATAGCAGAAGCTGGTAAAGAGAAATCGATAAAGGACGAGGTGAAATACGACTGTCATTGTTTGTAAAACAAAATTCATTGAAATATGATTGGCCACCTTGACTTACTTTTGGGACATGAGTTAAATAGTCTTGTAAATTACAAACCTATTACACAATTACACCGCTGTGATCTTGAGGTAGCGTCGTTGTCTCATATACACCGAGTCCGGGTTCGATCCCTGGTCAGGATAAGTTTCTGGGATGATGGTTTTTCCTCACCTGTAAGACAATGTCAGGAAACATAAGGGCCCAAACGGTCCCCAATATTTACCTAGTCATTATTATATTCTTGTTTACAATTCCTTGTGCGTTCCAACATCCAATATTCATTAACTTTTACCGCTAGTTCGTTGTAGGTAATTCCGTCCGGTATTCTTCTCTTAGGTTTTTTAGCATTGTACATTTTTCAGTAGAATGAGGAGCTGGCCCATTGCTACAACCCCCAACCTGGAGGACCAGGTAATTTGTAATCAAGATTGTCTTCCTCTAGCCTTTAGCGAATGTTAGTTTTGGTTCGCCTCGGGTATTTCATTTCCCCGATACCACCCACATCTGGGAAGCATTCCCCTATCCACCACCTGGGGAGGCGCCCGATGGGGGACTAACAACCAAAGAAGATCCTTAATTGGAAAGCTAATGGATGAAGTGGAAGAGGCACACCTAGAGAACCTTGAATGGATGGAGTGAGGAGAAATATGGAAGCTAGAGATCTGAGGGAAGAAGTTGCTCTAGACAGGAACCTTTGGCGACAAATCACTTTGGGTTGAAGAAGAAACACTGAAGTGTAGAATATTCCTAATTTTAAAAATATATATAATATTCGCCGTGTTTAGTATGAATGTGTGTGTGTGAATAATGTTGCTATTTCTCGGAGGAGATCCTGAGATTGAGCTGATCATTCATTCAGGGAGGCCCACCACGTCCTATGCGGTCAAAAAAATGTGATTCGTAGTTTGAAATCCCTCTCCCGATAGATCGTGCCACTCTAAGGCCCGGGTGGTATGTGGCATGTAAATAGTAGATTAGATTAGATTAGACTAGATTTATTTAGCCTGGTGGAGTTAAGGCCATGTGGCCTTCTCTTCCACTCACCAGGACAAACATATATTACATCAGAATATAACAATTTGAATTAACTCTAATATTAAATACTAAATAAAAATTTGATCAAAAAGATAATATCTATTATATTACGATCTAATTGCAAACAGTTAATGTTAGTTAAAATTAAGACTAAAACTAATAATAAAATGTATACAAGCAAAACATATTAAATTGTCCCTGTCTAATGTATATAAAAACAAAGAAAAATAATGTGATATAGAAAACTAATTTTACACGATTATACAATATTTAAAACAAAGCAAAAGACAATATTTGTTAATCTTAATATTATTTTCAATAATAATTGAATTTATTAATGGTTAAAAGAATACTATCAGAGAGGTGTATAAGTTAGTTTGTTATTAAATAATTCTTTAGTTTGTTTTTGAAGGATGTTATAGTTTGACAGTCTCTGACTGGCGGAAGGGAATTCCATGTTTTGGCAAGTGAGACCGTAAAAGATAATGAATAGTATACAGTGTGATGAGGAGGGATATAAAGGACAATGTGCTGATGGGATCGAGTGTCAAGATTATGTGTGTCGGATAGTCTGATGAAGCGGCGTGATAAATAATTAGGTGATGATGTGTGAAGTATTTTATAGAGAAGGATAGGGAATGGACAGTTCTACGAGAAGCCACGATAATTGTTCCAGGGACGGTGTAACATGGTCAAATTTGCGAATACCACAAATAAAACGTGCGCAAGAATTATGAACACGTTGAAGTCTTTGAGTGAAAATAATATTACCTCTAACGTGAAAAGTTAAAGTAAGATAATGGAATGGAATTACAAACATTATGATTGGAAGTGAAATATACTAATAGTATATTACGATGCGAGGTTAGGAAGAGGTTTTCACAGAAGCGAGTAAAATGTAATAGCAAAGTTTTTAATTTCCGAGATTCTGTAAAACACTTCACAAACGTGCGTTGTGCATTATTTTTTGCGCGATTGTGTTTTCAAAATAAATAATAGTAAAATAATAACATCTTTGTTGGAAATATTTGCGTTCATTATAAACAATTGACTAACGTTAACAGTGTGGGCAATGTTTATTAGTTGAAACTTCAGGAGGCCGTGAGACCAATTTAGTGATAATATGGCGGTAAGTACGTAATTATTGTTTTATATTGTTTCAAATAAAATTGAGTTAATTTAAAATGCAGTGATTTGTTTCGTATAATGTATATTAACATTACTTTTTGGATATTTTTTTTGTATGTACATTGTATGTAGTATACATAGAAGGCAGTGGTTTTACTTCCCACACACGGTTTGTAATATTTAATATTACAGTACAGTTATTTTATTACAGTATAGTTATTTAGGTTGGCAACCCCGAAATGTAGGAAGTTGAACTTTCAATCATGGTCGCCATTGCTGTAAGTACGACAAAACGCACTATCGCGCAAAAAAAAATATATTAGATAAATAATATATCATTACATTAGCTTCCTCATTAGTTATACATCAACAAAGTGTCAATCCATTCATAGTAATTCTGCCCGAAGGCAGGTCCTTCACTGCATTCATAGCATTTTCATGCTATGCTTGCAGCTTTATTAGGGAATTGTAGGTGTGGTAGCTTCCCGTTACTTTCCACACCGGTGAAGGATGATGATAGTGATGATGATGACCATATGATTTCCGGGACCGTTTGGGCCTTAAAGTTTTGCTGACATTTGTCTTACAGGTGAGGAGAAACCCTGATAAAACCTCACCCAAAAAAACTGCCCCGACCGGGGATCGAACCCGGACCCGCTGCGTGACAAGGCAGCACGCTACCTCGAGTCCACAGCGGTGGACAAAGTATCAATATATTATGTTAAAGGCACTCTAGATCCAGCTTGCTTGGTGGTTTGTATTTGTCCTGTGTAAAACATAAGAACAGAAGAATGTGTTCCAATACTAACCACCACATCAGTCTACATGTGTGTTTACAATAGGAAGTAGGAAGTTGTGTACATAATTTCGTTTCTTTCTTTTCATCTTGACTTTTAAAAGAACTTCTAAATTAAAATAATACCACACCATGTGTTGTACAGATGTTAATATGAAATACACAGAGTGGAACTTAACTCTACCGACAAACTTTCACAGTTATCAGGGAGTGTGGGTAAGTGTTTAATACGAAGAATTATTAGTATCAGTTCAGGAAATCAACTTTAGTTTGAACAGGCCCGGCACGGCAGAGAGGCCGAAACAGGGAGGAAGGGGGGGGGCCCGGCGAAGACAGGAGGAGGAGGAGGAGGAGGAGGGGGCGGAGGAGGAGGGGGAGGGGGAGGAGGGGGGGAGTGGGAGGAGAGAGAGGATGAGGAGGAGTAGGAGGAAGGGGAGGAGGATGAAGAAGAGGAGGAGGAAGAAGAGGAGGAGGAAGAAGAGGAGGAGGAGGGAGGGAGTAGGGACATGGGGAGGAGGAACAGGAGGAGGACGAGGAGGAGTACGAGGAGGAGAGAGGACGAGGAGGAGGGAGGATTAGATGGATGGACGAGGAGGGACTAGGTTAGGATGGGTATGATTATGTATATTATTATTTATTATTGATTATTATTATTATTATTATTATTATTATTATTATTATTCTTATTATCTTATTTTATTATTATTATTATTATTATTATTATTATTATACAGTGATGACAGTTCATATTATACTTTATGGATCGAAACACGGACAGTGATATTAACAACAACAGTCTGCTAGAATACAAGCTGCTGAAATGAAATTCCTCAGACCAATAGCAGGATATAAAAGAACAGATAACTAAAATTAGAGGAATTAAACACAATAGTGAAATACAGAACAAACTGGAAAGAACACTTAGCAAGAATAACTGAGAACAGAATACCAAAACCCGCATACAACTATTCACCACGAGGATGAAGAAGTTCGGGAAGACCAAACAAAAGATGGAAACAGCAGCAATTTGGAGCCGGAACAGGCTAGCAAAAAGTCTAGACCGTGATGAAGAATAAGATTATTATTGTTATTATTATTGTTATTATTATTGTTATTATTATTATTACTATTATAAAAATAGTGTTAATATCTTAAGAATTAAAGTATGAATATCATTAAAAGCAATATTATGTGAAGTCTCTAAATCCATCGAACAAAGGGATGCCGAAAATTACTTTTTTTTCATTGGATGGAAGAAGAGGGTTGATGCCTGCACTAGTCCAGGCTTACATGGTAACTTGATACATGGGATTGTGGTTTTATTGTGAGTCTTGCAAGAGGATGTGCAGGCTGGCAAACTGCCTATCATCTTGTCTCGAGAGGACGATCGTTTTTAGCATCTCACTTCCCACGCCATGTCGCATGACGGATTGTGTGTGTTCATAACAACGCAATCTTACCAACCTAAAAACAACCGTAATCTCATCATATATTTATAAATAAGGCAAGATATTTCATGTCCTATAAACCTACTTAATCAGGATGTAAATGTGCATTTATCCCTTAAGGCCTTCTCTTTCACTGAGCCAGTAAAAAATATTTAATACAGAAAAATGCATAATGTCATGAGATAGCCCACAGGCCTATAATTAAAAGTAAATATTTATAAAAAATTAAGATAAAATTAATATGAATGAAATCAATATTAATAGAGAAGTGATAAATCAGAAACCACTATATACAGGATGTCCCATTCAAACCTCCCACATTTTAATTAATCATAACTAACAAAGTATGCTGAATTATGAAATGAGGCCGGTATTAAACGAAACAGAAACTCAAAGAATTTTCATTGCCACAAATTGCCACACACTAAAACACCTCTATAAGTGCACCATTAGTAGCACGAACAATATCAAGTCTATTCCATTTCGTGCTACGTTCTGTCCAACATGCCCATTGGTACTGTTACAATCCTGTCAAGGATACTGGTTCGTAAATCATGAAGATCTTGTACTGGAGTCGCAAACACACGGTCTTTTACATACCCCCAGAGGAAAAGGTCCAGTGGAATTATGTCTTTATTGTCATTATTATGCCATTATTGTCCAACATGCGACAATGAAAACAAAAATTCTTTGAGTTTTTCTTTCTTTTAATACCAACCTCATTTCATAATTCCGCACACTTTGAGAGTTATGATTAATTAAAATGTGGGAGGTTTGAATGGGACACGGTGTATTATTCCACTGAAAGACTAATTACAAAAGAAAGAGTTTTTATTTTTTTTCAAATGAAGCTAATGTGCGACAGTCCTTGTTCTCTAATAATAAGGAGTGGATACGGTACAGGGACTAGAATGTATAATGGTATATTCTATGTTGTGGGGTGTGAAGTAATATCAAATAAAATAGTTTATTATTCTCAGCGAAAACTTTAGGTCTATTTTCGTGTAGGAAAGAAATACTATAGCCCTATTACGTTAACTATGATAATGTAATAAATTTGTAAGTATTAGAACAAATAATCATTCATACAGTAGGCCATGTAGAGATATAAACATAACTTACTTACTTACTTACTTACTTACTTACTCACTGCCACTATCGAACCCGTAGGTTCATGGCCGCACGGACATAAGCTCTCCATACACCCCTATCCTGAGCTAATGCTTTCCAATCATTCCCTGTATAATCTACTTCCCTCAAATCATAGTTAATGTTATTCTCCAACCTCATTCTTGGTCTACCAAGTGGGCGTTTTCCCTCTGGCTTTCCTACAAGAAGCTTCCATGCAAGTCTTTCATTCCCCATACGTGCAACATGTCCTGCCTATCGCAGTCTACGAGACTTAACTGTTCTTATTATATCTGGATTCCTATAAAGACCATGTAGTTCATTGTTATGTAGTCTTCTCCATTCACCTGTCTGTTCATCTTTCTTTGGTCCAAAAATGTTCCTAAGTACTTTATTCTCGAATACTCGTAATCTCCTTTCCTCCCTTAAAGTAAGAGTCCATGTTTCGCACCCATATAATATAACTGGTAGAATAATAGTTTTATATATTTTCAGTTTAACGTTTTTTGAAAGGAGTTGGGACATCAAGAGTCTCTGCAATGCATAATAACATGCATTTCCAGAATTGAGCCTATGTTTAATTTCTTCGTGCATCTCATTCCTATTTGTGATTATTGTTCCTAGGTATTTGAATTCAGCCACTTTCTCAAAATTTCCCTTATTTGTCATTAGCTGTCCATTTCCATTATATAATGTATTTCTACGTGTGACCATATATTTAGTTTTATTGATATTTACTTCCAGTCCTAATTTCATAGTGTTACTCAATAGTGTGTGCGTGTTGTCCTTTAGTATCTCCTCGCTATCGGCCAATAGTACTACATCATCAGCATAAACTAACAGCTTATTAATGCCATTGAGTTGTAAGCCTTCCTCATTCTCTAAATATTTAATGGCATGCTCTAGGACAAAATTAAATAGTAGAGGAGATAGTGCATCTCCTTGCTTCAACCCATTTTGGATTTCAAAAGTGTCCGAAAACTGTTTGCCTACACGCACCCTACTCTTTGTGCCATTTAGACACATTCGTATAAGTCTAACTAACTTTTTGGGAATTCCGAACTCCAGCAGGATACTATATAACTTCTCCCTCTTAATTTAATCATATGCTTTTTTGAATTCTACATATAGAATCTGTCTTATACTAAAAATCTGATCTGTTGTAGACCTGTTTCTTCGAAATGCACATTGATGATCTCCTAGAATGTCATCAATATAGGGAGTAAGTCTGCTTACTAATATATTTGTTAGAATTTTGTACGAAGTTGAAAGCAATGAGATGCCCCTGTAGTTGTTGCAATCAGTTTTATCTCCTTTCTTATAAATTGGTACGATAATGGATTCCTTCCATTTATCTGGAAGAGCTTCTTTTTCTCAAATCATACTAAGCAACCAGCGTATCTTGTCCATCAATTTTTCTCCCCCTCATTTTATCAGTTATTCTGGGATCTCATCTGAACCTGATGTTTTATACATCTTCAATTTTTCAATCGCCATTTCAACCTCTAATGCATTTGGTTCTGCGACTAGCATCTCTGCTGTCTGTAAATATCCTCCTCAATGTCCTGTTCTGTATGTACATTTAATAGCTGATTAAAGTAATTTTTCCATCTATTTAATATACTCCTGGAATCTGCAATCATATCCCTGTTTTCATTCCGAATTATGTTTGTTCTAGCCTGAAACCCTTTCTTCTCTATACTAATTCCCTGATATAATTCTCTAATGTTCCTATTTTTTGCGTTCATTTCAAGATCATTAATCTTCTCTCTCAAATATTCCCTCTTTTTACTCTTTTACTACTTGGTGGTTTCCCGTCTAATACTACCCAATTGCTCTAAATTTACCTCATTTGGCTCATGTAACCATTTCATTTTTGCTAGCTTCCTTTTCTTACAATGTCGGCACATTCCTCATCAAACCATTTCTTGTTTTGCCTCCTTTTTAAACAACCAATGCTTTCTGATGCTGACAATTTAATAGTATTTATTATAGCCTCCCATTCTTTATTTATATCAGTTTCTTCTTCGTTTGCCACATTGTCATCTGAAGATTTCAGTACTTCAAATCTGTTAGCAATTTGATTTGGTATTCTTGCCGCATTTCATCATTTTTCAAATTTTTTAATTCAAATTTTACAGAATCATCTTTAGCGTTTGTTCCTCTCATAAGCGATAGCCGTTGTCTGATTTTCACTCTGACCAGATGATGATCCGAATTGCAGTCTGTCCCTCTAATGATCTAACATCGATGATGCTACTGTGCCAGCGTTTATCCACTAATACATGATCTATCTGGTTCCGAGTTTCTCCATCTGGGGACGTCCAGGTGTATTTTGAATATCCTTATGCTGAAATGTTGTGCTCTTAACAATGAGATTCTTTGATGTGGCAAATGTGACTAATCTAACCCCGTTGTCGTTACTATCTTCATGAAGACTGAATTTGCCTATTGTTGGTTTGAATATATCTTCCCGCCCCACTTTTGCATTAAAATCTCCTAAGACAATTTTCATATGATATCGTGAAAGGCTATCAAATAAGCATTCTAATTCTTCATAGAACTCATCCTTGATCTTGTCATCTTTATCTTCTGTGGGGGCATGTACATTTACAATTATAAAATCATGTTGTTTACCCTTTAGAATTATGTATGATATCCTATCACTAACAAACTTAATATCTCGGATAGCGGATAGGATCCTCCTTCTGACTAAAAAACCCGTTCCAAATGCAGGTCTTTCTGCAACCCCGTAGTATAATGCAAAGCTTCCTGATTCCTGACTACCTTCTCCTGGCCACCTAACTTCCTGTAAAGCGACTATATCAAGAATAAAGTTATTTTATTGCTGAAAATGAAATATTATATTGACTATTTAACTCATGCCACAAATGCTAGTCAATAACCAATCACGTTTCAATGAATTTTGTTTTACAACCAATGACAGTCGTGTTTCACCTAGCTCTTTATCGATTTCTCTTTATCAGCTCCTGCTTTTGTGATAAACAAAGCTCCTCCATTTTAATGTTCTGAACAGGACAGAACATTATTTTTCTCTAGCAAATACATTGAATATAGCAAATAATGAACTGATTCCTTGATTTTACTGAGTTGTTTACTAAAAAATAAAAGAATAACCCGTAATGTTGATTATGATATATAGTTTGATGTGTTTCATTATTTCTCCACTTGGGTAAATTCTTACAATATTGCGATCTTATTTGGCAATAAATAATATGATCCAGTTGCAGTGAATGAACATAACCTCACACTTCTGATTTGTTTTCAAACATCGCCGTTTACATTAAATGTATAAATATTTTAAAATAACTATAGTTAAACAATGATTTGTGAGTAAACAGCTTAATTTTATTCGTTAAATAGTCCTAACAAATGCCACTCTTGATTTCCAAATTCTCTAGATAAATTCACTCCTCACTTCGTGAGTCTCTGAATTTATCGATAATTTGGAAATCACTCGTGGCATTACTTATGATAAATGTAGCCTACAGTCTTGACTAGACGACATTTTATGGACATATAAAACAAAATTGCGATATATATTACCACAATAAATAGCTACATTAATTTTAATATTCACCGATCGAAAATTCATAAAGTAGGCTTAAGTCTATTCAGGATGTCTATAGAGTGGAGATAAACAAATGCAAGGATTATTTACTAACTTTCAATAATAGAATAAATCTTTAACAATATTTTTTGCGCGATAGTGCGTTTTGTGGTACTTACAGCAATGGCGACCATGATTGAAAGTTCAACTTCCTACATTTCGGAGTTGCTAACCTAAATAACTATAGGCCTACTGTAATATTACATTTACAACCACATGCGGGAAGTAAAACCACTGCTCTCTATGTATACTACGTACAATGTATATACAAAAAGTATCCAAAAGGTAGTGTTAATATACATTATACGAAACAAATCACTGTGCATTTTAAATGAACTGAACTTTATTTGAAACAATATAAAACAACAAATGCGTACTTGCGGCCATGTTATCAATAATTATTCTCACGACCTCCTGTTGTTTCAATTAATAAACATTGCGCACACTGTTATCATTAGTCAATTGTTTACAATGAACGCAAATATTTCCAACAAAGATGTTATCATTTTACTATTATTTATTATTTTACTATTATTTATTATTTTTAAAACACCATCGCGCAAAAAATAATGCACAACGCACGTTTGTGAAGTGTTTTACAGAATCTCGGAAATTAAAAACCTCGCTATCGCACGGTTTTTAAACATTTTTCCTCGATTCTATAAAAACATTTCCCAACCTCGCATCGTAATATACTGTTTCACTAATCCTTAAAATGGAATAAACAAATGCAACAATTATTTACTAACGTTTTATAACATAGCAAATATTTAACAGCATTTTTCACCATTTTTTTCATTTAACAATAAGTAATTATATAAACGTGACTTAAAAGTGTCAAGTTCAGCAACCCTTGGTACCTTGAGCATTTTTCACCATTTTTTTCATTTAACAACAAGTAATTATATAAACGTGACTTAAAAGTGTCAAGAAGGGAAAATCAGGAGCGGACAGAAGCTACTGTGAAAGAAGTGACACAGAGTTTCAAATCCTCTCCCAAGACTTCGTGCAACTTTAATGCCAGAATGATGTAGGTCAACGTACAAACAAAGGGGGGGGGGTTAAATTAGAGAGAACAAATATGTATTAATAATTTTTTTATTAATTGACATATCAGTAATAAATAATAAATACTGTATATAGTAAAGTTAACGACAATACAGTTCAGATATCCACGAAGGGCAGGACATGTAGCACAAATGGGGAAATTATTAGGAACATGTAAACTCCTTGTAGGAAAAGCAAAAAGAAAGCGTCCAGTAGGTAGGACAAAAATGAGATGGGAGAATAACATGACCAGCCTCATGGGCGTTTCTGACTATTGTTCATTATGTCCCAGGTTCGATTCCCGATCAAACCATAAGAATTTTTTTCTTAAAGGGAATCATTCCTGTGCCCTGTGGTTGCCCATGGCCTGGAATTTAGGTTAAGTTTAGATTAAGAACTCTCATGGCGCTTCATTATCATTTATCACCAATCATATAATCGGGGTAACGTAACTCCGCCTTCTAGGTGCCCAAACTTCAGAAGTGGGTTACAATTAAATGCCAGGAGAGAACACCATAAATGTCGAAATGATAACCTGGGGCATTGAATAAAAAAAACATTAGCCATGATTTTAGGGAGGTAAGTTATACAGGGGATAAATGGAAAATATTAGAGGATGGGATGTATTGGAGAGCTTATATTCTAACCGTCATAAATATACGGATTCCATAGTACGAAGAGTTAGAGTTAGATAGTTAATACATAGCATTATCATTCGCAGCAAACTGGTCGTAAGAGTTAGTTAATGAATAAAATAAATCAAGTTAATTAAATATAGGACAACTATTTTTTTAACATAAAATAAAATTACTCTCATATTTTTACATTAATTCGATCACCAGCTACAGTACAACAATCCGGGATGGGTCAAGGCTTCCTTCTGAATTTTTCTCCAGACTTCTCTATCTCTGACAACCGTCCACCAATTCTTGAATTATAAGGATATGACATGCAGTAGTACTCCATCCATCCACCCATCCATCCATCCATCCATCCATCCATCCATCCATCCATCCATCTATCTCAAATTCCGTCTTCCTTCTAGCTTACCAACTATAAATCTTCTGTCTACTTTTTTTTTGCCATCCTATACGTATGTCCTGCCCATCTAAATCTGTTTACTTCAATATCTGTATTGATATCTGCTGATTTTTACAACTCATACAATTCCCTGTTCTCATTCGCCACTCTCCATTTTCCTTAATAAGTCCATATATACTCTGAAACATTAATTATAATATCCATCCATCCATAGTAATTCTGCCCGAGGGGAGGTCTTTCACTGCAATCATAGCATTTTCATGCTATGCTTTGCAGCTTTACTAGGGAATTAGAGGTGTGGTAGCTTCCCGTTGCTTTCCACACCGGAGAAGGATGATGATGATAATGATAAGGATGATGATGATGGCCGGATGATTTTCGGGGACCGTTGGCCCTAAGCTTCCTGACATTTGTCTTACAGGTGAGGAAAAATCCCGAAAAAAACTCACCCAGAAGCCTATACCGACCGGGAATCGAACTCGAGTCCGCTGCGTGGCAAGGCAGCACGTTACCTCGAGACCACAGCGGTGGACAATTATAATTATGCTCTGAGAAAATTCCGAAGGTATTCAGATTTCTAGCAACGCTGAAGTTGGAATAAAATGGCAAATGGAGGTTCAAAAAACACTAAACAATTACCAATGGGTAAATACATTTTTAAAAATGCTAATGTAAGGTTTAAAAATTAGTAAAATTGAATTTTTATACGCAATCAAACTCTTTCTGGTGGTATAACGTTTAAAGAAACTCGTACCTACACATTGGTTTTTATGTATTCCTTCAGGAAAAAGATAGGCCTATCATCACCTTCATGGTTCAGGTCCGTTCCGCTCACTCAGGAACCTAAATCGTCTCTCCATCTTTTTGTTAATAGTCCGGGTATCCCTTGGTAGTTTCGAGACGTCTAGTTTCCCTCAAGATAGGTGACCAGTCCAGCATTTGAGTTGTGAACTTAAAAGCATGTAGACACGCTTCCTCGTGTTTATGTTCCATGAGGTAGGCCATCATTTCGGCCAGTTTTGCCGATTTAGGCACGTCTTATTCGCCAATCCTTCCATTGTGGATTTCGTCCTTAAGCTAGGACAAGGTACCCTTCTTGCCTGTAACCACACACCGGGAAAAAAAGTGTCGGAACATTTTTTTTTTGGCAGTAATTTTAGCTGCAGTCGCGGCAAGAATTTCATTCGTTATTTTCATTAAGGTGTTAATTATATAATTTTTTACCTGGTAAGTCAGTCGTCCTCATCTAAGTTATTAAACTTCAAGTTATTCTAATATGAAGGCCTTTCAAAAACAATGTTTCATCTTCTGCGTTTTAAATTGGAACTGATGGTGTTGTATAGGTTATATAACGTTATACAACCTATACAACATCATCAGTTCCAGTTATACAACCTATACAACACTATCAGTTCCAGTTAAAACGCAGAAGATGAAACATTATTTTCGAAAGGCCTCCATATTAGAATAACTTGAAGTTTAATAACTTGGTTGTGGACGACTGACTTACCAGGCAAAGAAAATTATATAATTAACATCTTATTACATAACTCAACGGTGTTTTAATATGAATTTCAAATGTGTTGACTGATTATTTTCATTGTCACCGATTTAGTTAATTACAGATTTTCATAGAGGAAAAAATGGTGTACGGTTTGCGTAGTTTCACTGAACCATGCTGTTGATTACCTACTGCAAAGATTCTGAATAAGGTAAGATTTTTTCATAGGCGCATCTACTAAATGAGGTTACTTGTATGTAAAAGTAACATTATTAGGATAGATTGTTGGAATGTACTTTACAACATGTGACGCGAAAAATTTGTCCAAATTTCATTTAAACATCATGTGCATGCGTCAACAAACGCGATGAGCTTTACACTATGGCAGCGGTTTCCAATATTTTTGGACTCGCGAATCCCTTCTACAACGACCTGAGTTGGGTGAACCACTGACTTTTAAATACACATACAGTAGACATGCATAAAATTTAATTTCAAGCAAAAGGTTTAATAACCTTAAATTAACTTAACCCTTTCACGATTAAAACCTAAATTTACTCTTGTTACGGCTTTAAAGTTACACAGCGTGTAGATCTAGTTGTAGCGAAATCAAAAGGATTCCTAACATTGTTACATAACTGTAAATCAGGCATTCGCGGTAAATATTAATTTATTGTGGAAATAATGTGATAAATTCTCCATGTTACACATATGTAAGAAGGGACATTATAGGGTTAATTTAAATTTAAAAAATAATATTTTTTTTATTATTCCGGCTTTTACAATGAATATACATTTTTCCTGTACCCATGTTCACAGTTAACCACACATTTGTTTCAACACATCTTTCCATTCTTGTCGTTCATCCATATATCTTCTTCTTTTTTCCATTCCCACTTAGTTTCATTGATTCCCTGAATCCACGTAATATTTGGCTGTGCTTCATTGGGTTTTTTAACTTTTTTTTTTCGATGAACGGGGAATTAGCCCGTTGCATCAACCCCCAACTTGGAGGACAGGAGTTTAATTTTGGAGTCCTCTTCTCCTAGATGGGCTGTCTATCAAAACTATCTAGCCCCATCCGCCCGTTGTGGAATATTCTTAGCTTCCCTTCACCTCTTACCCTTTGGTAGTCAAAAGACTCACTCAGTAAGCCGTCTGGGTCATCAGGTACTAAGCCCTCCGCCACGTCAAGGCGATATTCCTCGGGGGATAATAGTATTAATAATATAATAATAATAATGTTATAATATTATTATTATTATTATTATTATTATTACAAAGCTGCAGTACCTGACCTTGAAACTCGCATTATGGAATCATGGGTTGCAGCCAAATTATGCACGATATTTAACAAACCTAAAAGCTAACCTAACGCAATTTATGTACTCTTATCTCTGAAAGACCATCCTAAAAGCTAACCTAACGCAATTTAACACTGTGACCTGTGAAAGAATGCAACGCCCAAAAATAAATATTATGTTCTGAAATTCTGAAGTATGTGTGTACAGTTAATTAGTACATGATACATATATTAGGAAAATGTAATGATTTAGAATATTGGAGACGTCAGTTATTACCGGAAAGATTTCTAAATTCAAATCGGGAAAGATTGGCATGCTACGAGTTATTGGTAAATCCAGAAAATTGGATAAACCTCGGTAAATTTCTGGACAAAACGCGAAAAATAAGGACAACACTCATTCATGAATAAATATATGTTATCAAAATGCAATACCATTAATTATTAACAATTATATATAAATTAATTAGTGTATAATGCTGTTGTGTTATTATTTAATTGTAATATTAATGTGTTTTCTTTATGTAATTGTAATGTTAATGTTTTTTTAGTGTATAATGCTATTGTGTTATTATTTAATTGTAATATTATTGTGTTTTCTTTATGTAATTGTAATGTTAATGTTTTTAGTGAATAATGCTATTGTGTTATTATTTAATGGTAATAGTTTTATTGTGTTTTCTTTATTTAATTGTAATGTTATTGCTGTATTTGTTTATTTTTCTTTACACTAGTACCAATTATTACTTTATTGTAACGGACTGTCAACAGCACGTATGGCTTACTGCCCGTGCGACCCATATTTGTAAATAATATTGTAAATATCTTACTTTTTGTCTAATAAAGTCCTACTACTACTACTACTAATTAGTACATACTCTATGTTGGCTGCACTGGAACTATGTGGCTGTCACGTCTTCATGCTATGTATGTAGTTAAATATTAGAAAAAATATATTGAAATAATCGTTAAAATATATATAAATCGTTGTAAATGGTGGGAAATAATTTGAAAAATG